>JAMXBD010003127.1:0-138221 GCA_024138025.1 Combretum micranthum | reverse complement strand
CCTAGACTATGATTACAATATTAGCGCATCTGAGCTTCATGGACAGCACTGCTATAGATTAGTCAGACAATCAAATTACCATAGTCATATCTTGCTTGCCTTAACCTTTTCTTCCATCTGTGGTTGTACTATGTAAGGAAATGTTTGCTTGTGATGGCTTTCTCTAATTTTCGTGGTCTTGTCTGTGAAATTTCATTGGGATATTAACTCATTACCCTCTAGTGCCATCACATTCAGCCAGATCCAACCCCAGTTGCTTTTCAGCCAACAAGAAAAAAACCAGCCACTGTCATAATCAACTTGTGAAAATGTCTAATTTAACTTCTTCAATGTTATACTGGTCCCCTTTTTCCACTTGGAGCTTCTTTTCTCTGGATTTTGATTCCTGAGGAAAGTGGAAAAGAATTAAAGATTCTCTGTGGATCGTGTATGCTGATGGCATTGTGCATGTATCCACTCCTTCTATAAAGTTCCTTTTATGTTTGGTATTTGAATTGGGAAGACACTTAACCAGGTTGTCAATTTATAACATGAATGCTGCCTTACCTCATCTCAGCTGCAATTAACTACCTGGATAACACTGTTACTGACTGTTAGATGATGTCACGTTACAAACCAATAAATATATGTCACCTGCCTTTTCTCATCATAATTAAACCATAACCTAAGGTTGACTTAGCCACATCAGAGTTTTAAGTGGGAAAAGTTCCTGAAGAGATTCACCTTTGTTATAAATATTATCCAATATTCTGAAAGAAATTAACAAACAATTATATTTAAAAAAAAATGAAAAATGAAAAAACTCCTCTCCCTAACTCTTTTTAACTAATCCACCACCCATGCTTCTATCCTCTCTCTCCGCAACAAATCCACAACAACTAAGTTTATAAGGGTCCATTCTTGATAGCAAATTTTGTTAATTTCTTAGCAAAAAATCTTAAAGATTCAAGCTACCACTCTGGCCTTAATCTTGTTAATATTCTCTTTCAAATGCAGTCGAGTCACTGAAATAGAGTCAATGGTATTCTGATCTACAGGAAATTGGTTTGTGTAAGAGCTGGTGATGGTTTTGATTTACAAGAAAAGTTATCAATCAAGACTGGTGCTAATTAGGTTATTATTATGCTAATTGATGTTCCCAGTATTAGGGTTTAGTTTTGCTAACTGTTCCAAAAATTAGGGCTGTTTTGCTAGGTAGGGTACAAGAACAGGTCTTTTTGGCAATTGTAGATGAAGTAATTAAGGTTTGAATGAGGAGGCCAGATTGGGTTTTCTGGGTATCTTCTTTTTTGGAGTTTGTAATCAAGATTGGATTTTTATGTTTAATCAATGAGATTCGATGTTATTGATAAATTCTTTCTTTTTTTTTTTATTTTTATTTATTCCAATTAGTGGGGTTTGTGTAAATTTAGAGAGAGGGACAAAGGTCAATTGTGTGGATTGGGAAAATTAAGGTTTTTCTGGTGAAAAATTTGATTTCGATATGGTTCATTGGGTTGTTTACTGGGGTAATTATTGTGGTCTTTATGCCAAGGAGAGAGCAGCTTGAGGTGGTAGGTTTGTGCAATTTTTTTTTTTTTTTTTTTTTTTTTTTTTGTTTTGGTGTTTTTTTTTTGTTGGGGTTGTGTTGTTGGGTGGGGGGATGTGGGGGGTGGGGTGTGATGGGTGGTTGGGGCTTTGGGGTGTGTGGTGGGTGTTGGAGGGGATGCACACGGGCATGTTAATTGATTTTAATGGCTAATATTTTATAATATTAAATAATATGTAAATTCTCTTTAATTGATTACTTAAAACAAAAATTTCAGATGGCATGAGTTAGCATTCAAGAAGTTTTTCAAATAGACGATGATACATGTTACATGATAAATGGATGCAAATACCATATCATAATGTTCCTAATGAAGTTGAGTGAGGTAGTAACACTAGCTGTAACATTATATCTTATCCTCCCAATAGCAAAAAGAATTGACATATCTTTCCCATCCTCTGTAAAATTGCTATGTCATATCTACACCTTAAGCAGCTACACGTAATGGCTTTGTTTCTGATTAAATTAACCTAACCCTTTCACCAGCACATCATGCAAAATACTGAAGACATAACAGAATAAAGGGATTCGTAAAGTTCCTTAGGTTTTTCCAGGTCTTCATTCTTCATTTTATTGCTCGAAGGTGTTGTTAAGGTTCATACACTTAACCAAAAAAATTCTAGATCCTTAAAGTCTATTTAATCTGCTCATAAAATTGATGGCAGCGACAGGTTTGTTTGACATTTTTAATGAATGCAGCTGTTTTTTTTGCTGTTTATAAGACAGCTAGTCTTTTTTATTTTCTCATGATAAGTTGCTTTTGTGTAAATTTCTCATGATAAGTCAATTGTTATTGTAACATGTATCACTTATTTTCAATGCTAATGCATGATGATGTTTTAACAAAAGTATCACAGCTATAATTACATTTTTCATTCTGTCCTGCTACATGTAGAAGGCTGAGACTCCTCTATTTTGTCATGGCTCAGTGCAATTCCTTCTGGTAATTGTTGCAGCATGCTTAATGTGATTCCTCATTATACAGGAAAGTAAGACAGAGAAGCCTATTGTTGCATTTATAGCTGGACTAACTGCACCACCAGGCCGTCGTATGGGTCACGCCGGAGGTACATCTCTTTTGTTATTTATGATTAAACCTGAAGTTTGTTATCGTCTTTTCCTTTCAACCCAGCTTAAGCCTTGAAGTTTTGGCTCAGAAAGCTTGACGGCAATTTTAATTGTAATCAATGCTATATTTTCTTATTAGTGAAGTCTCATCATAATTCATTTGCTTAAGATAGAAGGCAACTCTACCGCAACTTCTCATATCATTTTTCAAAGCATTAAAGCATCAGCTTCAATTAGCTAAGTACCTGTCACTTTTTTTTTTTTTTTTTTTGTGGGGTGGGGGTTTGTTGTGGAGGATGTATCAATCAGTTTAGTATGAATACGTTTTAACTTTAGGTGAATTTGTAGGAGTTTCATCTCTTTTGGCTTAAATTTAAATATACCTGTTCTAAATTTCCCCATTGATTTGAGCTACTTGGTCGTCTGACCAATCTCTAAATTTCAGCAATTGTTTCTGGCGGGAAGGGCACTGCTCAAGACAAGATCAAGACCCTCAGAGAAGCTGGTGTTACAGTGGTAGAATCTCCTGCCAAGATTGGTGCAGCGATGTTTGATGTTTTCAAGCAGAGAGGTCTTCTTGGTTAGCAAATGTGGGTTTGACTCAATTTTAACATCTTAGCTTTTCGTTTTGGGCGGAATTTGCTGACAAATTTGGTGAGGCATTAAGCTTCAGCTCTATTCTTGATTTTTGTCCCCTTTAACTGGGGTTATTCACTTGGTATGCTGCAAATAAGGTTCGCAAGACATAGGATGGTACTGATTTTGGCACATCTGTCTATAGTTAATCACCTTATACATCTAGCTGGTTTCGTCAAGAGACACATCATCGCGTGTTCTTTCGCAATCTATTGAAGAACGGTTTTTGTCACACGAGTTTTGACTAATGCTTGTGATTACATAAAAAACAAAGGCAAGGTTTTTTTTTTTTTTTTTTCGTCCGCATGCTGCATGTCAACTTCTCAAAAACTAGAAATTGAAATTAAGCACGTCATAGATAACTTCGAGTATATATCATATAATTGGTTATGCTGGCAATATGGGTGATTTAACCTTTTTGTTCGGTATTGCTGCAGTATAACTATACAGTCTCGACTGTAACATTGTTACAAAAAAGGGGCACATGCTTGATTGATATTTTGTTGGGATTAAGGAAAAAAATAATAACATTTTTTTTTTAAAATTACACATATCGCTAAACCACAAAATAATCCTAGAAATAGAAGTCGACCTCGTCTCTTGAAGAGAGGAGATCGGCTAAGCGGGACATTGTCTTTTCAAAAGATGGGTTAACTTGCTTATTTATTGGATTATTCTTATTCCGATAATGTGATTTTTTAAAATGTTATTATTTTCCCTTATCCCTATTTTGTTGACACCTATATACCAACTCATTTGTTTGGTTATTTCTATGTGACACCATTCCATGGAATTATGTTTTCTTCTATTTTAAGTAGGAATTTGATGGTGTGATGAAAATGTGCGGATTGTAAAATATAATATCATGGTTTCCGGTCCTTTCCAGCTCCGTAACCATCCGAGGGAGGGGAGTACTGTTTCAAGAATCGAGAGTTACTTTTTGTTTCTTGCTTTATTCCCTGTTCTTTTATGCGGAAATAAATAGAGAATCTATTCAGCTATCAAAAGGAACCAAAGGCTAAGGATATGAAAATTTTTCGAGTCTCAGACACGGGTACCTGGACTTCGGAAATATTCATTTGAAGTACCTGGATTTAGAGTGAAAAACATGTTAACTAATTTTAAGAAAAAATTTAAAAGTATATAAATTAGAATGTTCCCAAATCATCATTGTTGTATCGTATGTAGGATATGTGATATCAAGGTTTGTAAAAGTATTGCTTATTTATCATGCGATATGGTAATGTTCTTTAAAGGTGTATCGAATATCTCATATGATATATGTCTAAATATGTGTTGTATTTTGGAATTGCGATATATAATAATTACACATATATTGCTTTTTCAAAGTGACTAATAGTAATTATGTAATTATTTTTATCAAAATTGTATTTATTTAATTTTTTTTAAATGATAGCTAAACAAGAAATAATCCGAGATTTCACATTTAAATAATTATACATAGAAATAAAGTTCTAGATGTAGACTTTATAAAATGTATCATGTTAGTGCCCCTTTATGTCTATAAGTTCTTGTGTGAAATCCCCAGCCCTGTGGGTGCTTTGGCATTGATAGCCGACCTAAAAGTAAAAATAAAAATAAAAAATAAAAATAAAAAAAATAGGCCATCCTATCCTTAGCGCCTGGTGATGAATCTAATGACTACATATGCTTATTATTGTACACTTATTTTTTCTTTTTCCCTGAAATGTCAAAAGAACTTATGCCTATCATGAACCTAATTAGAAACTAATGGTACATAGCCCTAAAATCCCAACCTCCAAAATAAATGGCAAGAAGTAATGAATCTCGGCTCTAGTAGTAAAGCGTGGTGACCTAGTTGTAACCCAATTAAATAAGAACAACAAGCTATAGGAAAGAAATTGCAGTAGGACTAAGTTTGGATGCAAGCTATAATCAAACAAAAAATGAGAATGTAATGTCTCCTAGCTTCTATGCAACCAATCTATCAAATACAACATAAATTGGAGCTAAATTTTGTGTGTGTAATTCCTTTTTTTTTTTTTTTTTTTGGAATACCATTCTATCTATACTTGTGTAATACATGCTGATTTATTATGTAACTAATTGCCTCCATAGTGAAAGAAAATACATCAAGTGATGGCCCAATATGTGCCAGCTCACCAATAAGTTGGTATATAATATTCTTGAAGGATTACATAATATTCTGTTGAAAATTACAGACAACTAGACTTGTTTTCACGCGCATTCATATGAGGAAGCAGAAGCTACATGGTGGGTTTCTAAATCAATTTTAAGCTTACTTAACCAACCATTATCTCTTTAATCAATTTTACGCATAATTACAACAATAATAATAAAGAGATAAGAAAGAAGAAGAATGCCAGATTTAATATAAAGTTTGACCCACCCTATAGTCTTCACAGTCCACAATTTGCCTCACTCAAGGGAGACTTCACACTTCATTGAATCAAAACAATTGCCTCACAATAGAGGACTTCACCAATGCCTCAACATAGGGACTTCACAAATGTATACTCACACGTATGACTTCACTCAATGCCTTAACGCGATGACTTCACTAAAACACTCAGACAAAACATGTGAATAGTGCTTTACAATATTAGCTCACTAATCTCATGAATGACACTATTCGCTTAACAAAAACAAATGCAAACAGAGTATTTTTACATAATATATGCAAGTTAAGCTTTGCTTTCTTTTCCCTTGTCTCATCATCTACTAAAAACACTCCAAAATACTCTCTATATAGTAGCTTTGAAAACATAGCCATTACTCTCAAAAGAATCTCCAATGTTCGAATTTAAAAGTCTGTAACGATTATTTTTTAAACTATCACATCCTAAACTTATCGCGCCCTAAATTCATCGTGCCTCAGTTTACCTCTCAACCAAGTTTGCCCTTAGATTTATACATGGCGTAGACTTATCGAGCCCTCGACATACCCGCGATCAAGTCTGTGCATCTTGTTTTGTTCCACTCATCACGCCTTGGATTTACACTTCGATTAGATCAATCGAGCCCTTGACGAAGTCTGCAATCAAGGCCATGATCAAGATTGGGGGATGATAATTTGTTCCTACATAATTTGCAGAGAACAACACACATATAAACACAAACATATATTGGCACGATAAAGTTTAAACATATCAAAAACAAGTTTTTGCTTGTTAAATATAGCTTAACTAAGTTGTGTAACATTTGTACAATATATTTTCTTATCAAAATAAGATTGTAACTAACCTTGGTTCATCACATTCTAGAAAGATTACATACTAGACAAATTACTACTGGATGTTTTTTATCTCTCATGACAAGCAATATAGATCAGCAGCCCAACCTACAACTAATTAGAACCCTTAGCCTCATCCACACAACCCATATCCACTTCAAATGTCACAACCTTCAATTTTAACTCTTGAATATGACTTGGGCATGAAAACTCACTTCTTACTTTTGTCCTATCCAAAATTGCACGTGCATACCCTAAAACATTCCCTCCTCCTTTAGAAACCCTTGTGCACAAGAATTGGTTGGGAAATCATAGTTGCAAATCATTAAAAAAATTCCCAAGAAGCATCTACTGGAGATAATCCTTTCATGAGATAAGTTTTAATGTGTCAACATGATTACCTCTCTTTACAATTTTTTGATCCAAGATCGCCATCTATTTTAACTTGTTTTTTGATCTCATCATAGGCAGCATAGGAGATAAACTAGTCTAGCGTCCATGATGTCTTTTAAATTGCGAGACATGAAAAGTTGCATGGATAGCAGCTCCTGAAGAGAGATCTAAACGGTAAGCACACTCTCATATCATGCCAACTGCCTTGAACGAACCACAATACTTAAAAGACAACTTATGGTCAGTAGATATTTTATGGTCAAAATCTAGAACTTGAAATTAAGCACATGGAAAAGATAACTCCGAGTATATATCATATAATTGGTTATGCTGGCAATATGGGTGATTTAAGCTTTTTGTTCGGTATTGCTGCAGTATAACTATAAAGCTCGACTGTGACATGGTTACAAAAAAGGGGCACATGGTTGATTGATATTTTGTTGGGATTAAGGAAAAAAATAATAACATTATTTTAAAAAATTACACAAATCCAGTAAACCAAAAATAATCCTAGAAATAAAAAGTTGATCTCGTCTTTTGAAGAGACAAAATCGGCTATTCATGATATTATCTCTTTAAAAGAGAGGTTAACTTGTTTATTTATTGCATTATTCTTATCTTGACAGCATTTGTGTAATTTTTTTTAAAAGTTATTGTTTTTTTCCTTGTACCTATTTTGTTGTGTCCTGTATCCTAACTCATTTGTTTGGTTATTTCTGTGTAACACAATTCCATGGAATTATATTTTCTACTATTTTAAGTGGGAATTTGATGGTGTGATGAAAATGTGCGGTTGTAAAATATAATATCATAATTTCCGGTACTTTCAAGCTCTATAAATATCCGAGGGAGGGGAGTACTGTTTCAAGAATCGAGAGTTACTTTTTGTTTCTTGTTTTAATCCCTGCTCTTGTATGTGGAAATAAATAGAGAATCTATTGAGCTATCGAAAGGAACCAAAGGCTAAGGATATGATATTTTTTCGAGTCAGCACGGGTACCTGGACTTCGAAAATATTCATTTGAAGTACCTGGATTGAGAGTAAAAACACGTCAACTAATTTTAAGAAAAAATTTAAATATATATAAATTAATAAAAAATGTCACAAAGATCATCATTGTTGTATTGCATGTAGGATATGTGATATCAAGATTTGCACAAGTATCGCTTATCTATTATGCGATATGGCAATATTCTCTAAAGGTGTATCGAATATTATTTATGTGATATATCTAAATGTGTATTGTATTTTGAAAGTGCAATATACAGTAATCACACATATATTGCTTTTTAAAGTGATTAATAGTAATTATGTAACTATTTTTATCCAAATTGTATTTATGTAAATTTTTTTTAATAGGATAACTAACAAGAAATAATCCAAATTTCACATTTAAATAATTATACATAGAAATAAAGTTTCGGACGTGGACTTCATAAAATGTATCATGTTAGTGCCCCCTTATGTCTAAAAGTTCTTGTGCGAAATCCCCAACCCCGGGCGCTGTGGCGTTGATAGCCACCCAATAAAAAAGGTCATCATATCCTTAACGCCTAGTGATAACTACATTGTCAAAAGAACTTATGCCTAGCATGAACCTAATTAGAAACTGATGTAAGGAAGACAGAAGACAAGTTGACGGGCTGAGCTCATACAAGCAATAGAATTATAGGCCTTAATGTTTGGGCTATGGCCCAAACAAACTTATAAATAATATCTGTAGGCCTAGGCATTATGCTAACCACATTCAGTTATATAGAGTAAGGGAGCATATGATACCTTGCCACTTGTCAATCAATTAGACATAAAAGAATATTTTTCTGTTATACAGTCATTATATATACTACTTGTAATAGCATTAGAAAGATATGAAAAATACACCCAAAAACATTGTTTTCATTGTTTCCCGAATCCGGAATAGTCTGCATTCAGACTTTATTCTTCATTCTGTTAACAATAGTTTTCGAAATTTTCCCCACCATACTTCAGAAACTAATGGTACACAACCCTAAAACTCCTAACCTCTAATCTTCGTCTTGAGCAGTAGTGCACACAAATAAATGGCAAGGAGTAATGAATCCTGACTCTCGCATGAATCGTGGTGACCTAGTTGTAACCCAATTAAATAAGAACAACAATCTATAGGAAAGAAATTGCAGTAGGACTAAGTTTGGATGCAAGCTACATCCAAACAAAAAATGATAATGTAATGCCTCCTAGCTTCTATGCAACCAATCTATCGAATACAACATAAATTGGAGCTGAATTTTGGGTTTGTGATTCTATTCTTTTTTTTTTTTTTTTGGTATTACATCATTCTATCTATATTTGTGTAATACATGCAAATTTATAATGTAACTAGTTGCCTCCATACTAAAAGAAAATACGTCAAGTGATGGCTCGGTATGTGTCAGCTCACCAACAAGTTGTTACATAATATTCTAGAAAGATTACATAATTCTAGAAAGATTACATAATATTCTGTTGAAAATTAAAAGACAACTAGACTTGTTTACACACACATTCATATGTGGAAGCGGAAGCTATGAGGCGGTTTTCAAATCAATTTTAAATTTACTTAACCAATCATTATCTCTTTAATTAATTTTACGCACAATTACAACAATAATAATAAAAAGATAAGGAAAGAGAAGATTATACCAAATTTAATGTGAAGTTCGACCTACTCTTTAACTCTACGGTCCACAATTTTCCTCACTTAAGGAGGACTTCACACTTTATTCAATCAAAACAATTGCCTCACAACAGAGGACTTCACCAATGCCTCAACACGAGGACTTCACAAATGCTTATACACATGTAGGACTTCACTCAATGCCTCAACACGATGACTTCACTAAAACACTTAGATAAAACATGTGAATAGTGCTTTACAATATTAGCTCACTAATCTCATGAATGATACTATTCACTTAACAAAAGCAATATAAATAGAGAGTATTTTTACATAATATAAAAAGTTAAGCTTTGCTCTCTTTTGCCTCGTCTCATCATCTACTAAAAACACTCCAAAATAGTCTATATAGTAGCTTTAAAAAAATAGTCATTCACCCTTAAAAGAACCTCCAATGGTCGAATTTAAAAGTCTTTAACTGTTATATTTTAAATTGTCATGCCCTAAACTTATTGCGCCTTAGACTTATCATGCCCTAAACTCGTCGTGCCTTAATTTACCCCTTAACCAAGTTGCTTTCGTTGAGCCTTAGATTTATACCTGTCGTGTCCTGGAGTTAGACTTGTCGAGCCTTTGACTGCCCCGCAACCAAAGTGCATCTTGTTTTGTTCCACTCGTCGCGCCTTAGATATATACTTCAATTAGACCAGCTAAGCCCTCGATGAAGTCTGCAATCAATGCTTTGATCAAGACTAGGGCATGGCAATTTGTTCATGCGTAATCTGCAAGAACAACATGCATATAAACACAAACATATATAGTCACGATAAAGCTTATACATATCAAAAACAAGTTTTTGCTTGTTAAATGTAGTTTAACTAAGTTATGGAGCATTTGTACGATACATTTTCTCATCAAAATAAGATTTTAACTAACCTTGGTTCATCATATTCTGGAAGGATTATATACTGGATGTTTTTTTATCTCTCATGACAAGTAATATGGATCGGTAGCCTAACCTACAACTAATTAGAACCCTTAGTCTCATCTAAGCAACTTGTATCCACTTCGAATATGACAACATTCAATTTTAAGTCTTGAATATTACTTGTGCACGATAGCTCACTTCCTACTTTTGCCTTGTCCAAAATTGCACGTACAAACCCTAAAAAATTCCATCCTCGTTTAGAAACCATTATCCACAAGAATTGGTTAGGAAATCACAGTTGCAAATTATTAAAAGTTCCCAAGAAGCGTCTACGTTTCATGAGATAAGTTGTAATGTGTCAACATGATTACCTCTCTTTACAACTTTTTGATCCAAGATCGCCATCTGTTCTAACTTGTTTTTTGATCTCATGGCAGGTAGTGTAGGAGATAAACTAATCTAGTGTCCATGATGCCTTTTAAATTGCAAGACATGTAAAGTTGCATGGATAGCAGCTTCTGAAGAGAGATCTAAACAATAAGCACACTTTCATATCATGTCAACTACCTTGAACGAGCCACAATACTTAAAAGAAATTTATGGTTAATAGATATCTTAAGAGTTCCTTGTTGATAGAATTGCAATTTGAGTAACACTTGATCGCCTCTCTTAAATCCTTTTCTTGTTCACTTCTTGCCAACCAGGATTCTCACGTAATACTGTGATTTTTTAGATGAAAATCTAATGAACAAATCATCTCTTCTTAGTGATCTCCTCTGGCTTCCTCATCTAGATTGGGTTCTCGTTGATGACGAATATGCTAGATGGTAAAGATTTGGGTTCATCAAAATCATAGTACTCATCCAACAACTCTATGAATGTAGGATATAACTAAAAAATGGCCGCAAATTACTAGATAAATCATCAGTACTCACTACCCAGCATTACACTTCTAATGAAGAATTAAAAGTAGTTAACATAGTAGACATGATGGCTGAAAAGAAAAATAGTAGACATGGCCTTCCTTTTCCTAATTATAGCAGTTATGGCCATAAAAGACTGTTTAACATTAGTGGCATCCTTCGCACTTGTTTCCATCAATGGAATCCTACTTTCATCCATCATTGCCATAATTGTTTCATAGGAGACAACCTTCAGTATTGTTAGGTTACACCCATTCCCAATAAGAAGATTGTTCGTGTTTTCACTTGCATAACGGTTAATCTCATTCAACCACTACTTAACATTATTGAAACTCTCTTGATCTATAACATCATAGACAACAATGATACCATGAGCCCCACAATAGTAACTACTTGTAATTGTCTTGAAACATTCCTAACCCGATGTTGAAGTCACTACCTCATTTTGACCCCACAAGCTGCAACAAACCCCCTACTAACAAAACTCTATTCAAAGTGTCTTAAAATCCCAATTCATCATTCTTGATAATTTCAAGAGATTCCTAGAATTAGATCATAGGTTTTCAAGAGAAGAGCATAAAATCTACGTAAAACTCTATCTCCTGCATTCCTTAATAGAATTTATGAACCATTTAGCAACTATACAACTTTGAACCAATGGCTAAATTCATAACAGTGAGTTACCTTTAATTAGAGGTTGCAAACGTACTCTTAAATGCTCTTATTGTTTCTCCATGGTTTTCATTAGAGACTCCATTGCTGATTTTAGTTTTTTTTTTTTTTCCTATTCTTCCCAGTGCTCTTTGAAGATCTAACTAAGCTAGATCAATGTCAGCTATAGTAGAGAATCAACCTTCTCTTATACCAATTGAAGTGTGGTGGTATAGCTGCAACCCAATTAAATAATAATAAGTTACAACAAAGAAATTGTAGTTGGACTGAGCTTAGATGCAAGCTATAATCTAAATAAAAAATGAGAATGTAATGTCTCTTAGCTTGTATACAAGCAATCTACCGAATGCAATAGAAAGTCGAAGTTGAATTTTGTATTTGTATTTCTATTCTTTTGTCTGGCATTACACCATTCTAATTACACATGTAATACATGATAATTTGTAATGTAACTAACTGCTCCTATGGTAAAAGAAGATTCATCAGGCGATGGTCTAATATATCTTAGCTCACCAATAAGTTGTTACATAATATTCTAGAAGGATTACACTATCACGCCCCAAAAGGGGGCCTAGAAGGATCAACCTGAAGTAATCATATCAAGTATGCATCCAAGATATGAGAATTGTTTTGCAAGTCAAATATTGCAAAACTCTACTTATTGGTTACTAAACAATTTTTAATTCGTAAAAACATTTTGATAGCTAAGGGAATATGGGTTCTGATGGTCCTCTAGAACCGCAGAGAATTGATATCTCCTACCAAATAGTCAAATAAAATAGATCATATACATTTTTCAAAAATCTCAAACTATTACATAAAGGCTCTACTTCTTTTTCTAAGCATACCTCTTACATACATAGCTTAAACTTAACACTAAACATACAAATTATATTATAAGCTAATCCTCAAATCTTCAAGGACTTCACATTTCCTTAGCCCATTCCCGACCTGTGATATACCTGCACAAAACTATAAGGATGTGAGTCAATCCATAGTTCAGCGAATAATATGACCAAATCACACCACAAACAATTGCCAAATAATTTTTATTAACATACATATGCAATGCCACACTCAACCATATGATATGCATAGTTTGAATGACCAGAATCCAAACTAATAGAGATTTACGCCCTTTTTTAAGGGTTGAAAGACTAACTCAAGTTATTCACACCCAGAAGAACTGTGAACTAAGGAAAGGGGTGCTTTCTCAACTTAGAGCATTCAACTCATTGCTTTCTCATCATGGTGCATTCAACACATTGCTTTTAGCTCAAAGCTTTCAACTATTTCATTTTGAAACTCATTTATACTGAAACATAACCTCAAACTTCCCCTTAGCAGTAACTAAGGAGGGAGGATTCAATTTGAAACCTGTTTTATGAAAAGTAACCTCTAACTTCTCCTCAGACATAGCTAAGGGGAGGATTTCCTTTTAAGCTTGTTTTGTTGAAAAATAACCTCTAATTGCTTCTTAGATATAACTAAGGAGGGAAGATTTCATTTGAAACTCATTTTATTGAAACATAGCCTCTGACTTCTCCTTAGAAAGAACTAAAGAGGGAGGACTTCCCTTAAAACTCCTTTTGTTCTTGCATAATAAACATATACTATCAACATAACCTCCACTTCCCTTAAAATCACAAAACCTCCATAAATATTAACATTCCATGGCCAATACCCACACAGATGACGTCCTTCAATGCCTTTCTAGTTCTTGGAATACTAACAACCTTATGGTATCCAATTGGAGAAATAGATCCTCTAATTTTGCTTAGGACTACCATAGAATCGATATGTTAGCACGTAACATGAATACCATGCTAATGCAAGCATGTTGTCATGCAATGCATGTTCATTTAATTGAATGATCATATAGTATTAAGTCCTCTTATTAGGTGACCAACCGTTTAACAAATACTCATCAATAACAACAATCCATCCATTACAAGCAATATGTTATCGCCTTCACTATTAATTTTTATTAAACTATACAATCATTAAATAGCACACAATTAACCCATCCCTACACATAGCCAGTTATGTTTTATCTTAATATAAGTGTAACTAAGTTATAATCATAAACAAGGTGATAAAGTCATTGTTACCCACCTGACATCTAAGTTAAGCCATAAAAACCCCTCTAGAAAAACCAATTCCTCATCTCCATCAATCGTCAAATCATCAACAACATCATCATCATCAGCATCAATTCATCATCCACCATCATATAAGAAATCCAAACAGAAATAGAAAGTTAGCTAGAGCTGATACAAAAATATAACTAATGCAAACATCTATTCAAGGAATTAAATTCATATCAAGATCCTATTTGGTCAGACATAAAGTAGAAATCCCATCATGGTTGTAAAGATCATCTCGCCAAGATACGAACAATTCTCCATTATCTGTCAAAATATTTCCTTTCTCTTTATTTATAATAATTTATTACAAAGCAACGTTAAAACATTCACATACAAAATAATCATTGCTTAAACAAATATACACATGGATCAATATATTCCTTTTCTAAAGATGTCATAATTCATTATTACAACACATAATCTCTAAGCCATTTACAAATTTTAAGTCTATTAATTTAACTTAGTCAAAATAATTAGATTTAACCAATCTAATTCATTTTAGCTTAGTAAAGTTCATTAGGTCAAATTGAGCTTAGTTATATTACTAACCCAATTTATTTCTAAGAATCATATCAACTTAAGTCCATTAATTTGTCCACTTCATATACAAAAGTCATATTAAGTCTAGTTTAGTTATTAAATTAGATTAAATCAAGTTAAACTTAGATTTGTTAACTAAGTTTTTTTTATGAGCTTAAGGTCCATGTTAACTTAATCATAGCCAAGTTAAATATACTTAATCAATCGAATTCATTTTAACTTATTCAAGTTCCTTTAGTTAAGTTGAACTTAGGTTTATTAAATAAGTTCATTTTATACTTAACTATACCTCAACTTTATTTAGATATATAACAACTGGAAACAATTAAAATTTAAGCCTTGATACTTTTAGATTTTCTAAAAATATAAAATATAAAGTTACAGATCTCTTTTGAAGCATTCCATAACCTCTTGAATCACCTAAATGCGAGTTTGGATGAAAAAGGTTATGGTCAATTAAAAAAACATATTGCTGCTAGGAAATATACACAACCCTTGTACATGAGTAGTGTATATCCACACGCTAAAGAATTTTGCCTACTTTGGAGTAGATATACACGACCCGTCTAGGGCAGTGTATATATACACGACCCATGTAGGGGGTAGTGTATGATTGAAACATTTCATTCCAAGCTTTTGATCAGTCACGGGTCCCCTACACGACCCATCTAGCCCCTGTTTTCCCTTGTCACAAATTTCCTCCACTTTCTTTACATCATTTTATCATTTTTTACACATTTTACTTCCATCAAATCATCATCTAAACATCATACAAACTAGTTTTCATGCTGTTAAAACTTCTATACTCATCCAACAACATCAAACACCATCAAACTCTTCCATCAGACTCGATATCCACTATTCATCATCTTCCTCATAAACCCATCTCATATCAAACATTAAACCAACATATACAAACATAAACAACAACAAAAAAAAAAAAGGAAAAATTAAAACTTATCTCTTTTTAGAGACTCAATTTCTTGATTCTCTTCTTTACACTTCCTAAGCTCTTGAAGCTTTTATGTTTATGGATTCCATCTTTGATCTTGTTTCCCATTTCATTTTCTTCCAAAACTTTGTTTAGATTAGAGATTTTGAGTGGAATTTGAGGAGGAAAGAGGAGTAAAGAGAAGAGGAAGAAGGAAAGGAAGGAATAGGTGGAAAAGAAAATGAGAAGGAAAGAGAGAGAAGGAAGAAAAGAAAAAGGCAGCCAAAGTCAAAAAGGAAAAAAAGAATAAAAGGATAAGGATTAAGGATATTTATTAAATGAGGATTAGAGTTTAAATCTTTCATATCGTTATCTTAAGCTCCGAAAATAATTGGAAGATAATTTCAGAATTTACAACATATAAATCAATATCTTGAAATCAAAATCTAATTTAAGAATTTAACTTTGTAAAACTTAATATTTAGTTTGAGTTCAGATTCAAAACTAATATTTATAAATAAGCAGTTGAACTCAAAATTTAGAGGAATAAAAAAACTAGAATTCTGGGTTAAAATGGCTAATTTAAAACATTTGATAAACTTTGGCAATGAATTTGAGGAGTTTGGGTGATTTTTAAATTAAAAGAAAAGGATCTAGTTTGATGATTTTGAAGAATTGAATGAATCAGTTTATGAAATAAGCTGAATTTTGAAGTCTGCAATTTTACTAAACATAGACATTAACTTTTCCAAAAGTGTAAAGATTTAAGAATAAAAGAAATGAAATTTAATTTAAATTTATAAAAGATAAAAGATTTGATTTGTTAAAAAGATAATTAGAGGAAATTGGCTAAATGAAAGGGGTTATATGTGAAAATATACACCAGGAATACTCGAGAAGGGGGGGGGGGGGGAGGGGTGGGTGTTGGGGTTTGTGAATTAACTATTTACCCAAAAATTGATTAGTTTGAAATTAGATGAAATGAAATAAAAATATTGCAGTAGAAAATCAAAGAGCAACAGATATAATACGTTAAACAAATAGATAGGGATAGAGAAAACTCAAGCCAATATTTTTAACGTAGAGTTCAGCCCACTTCCTACTCTTCACAATCCGCCAATTGCCTCTATCGAGTTCTTCACCGCCACCTTATTAATCACCATAAAAAGTTGGCTCAAGATGAGCAATACAATACTTTTGATTACACTTGGAAATGAAATATTTCCTTTTCTTTCTCTAGAAGTTCACTGAGAATAAGCAGGAATAAGAACAGAGCTCTAGATTATATTTTTTTTCTCTTACAAAAGATTCACAAATTAGTGAGAGAGAGAACAGAAAATTAAATGAGTAAGCTAGTTTGTTTGTTTGTTTGCAAATGAAAGCTCATAAAATAATTTGGCACTCTATTCCCTATTGATCTTTTGGACTTTGTATATAAATAGTTTTTGAAAAAATCAAAAGTTCGTTCAATACAAAGTCTATAATCTCTCACGTATTAAATGCACTCCAACGACTTTTTTTTTATCTACATCAACTTCGTCGCGCCTTAAATGCTTCGTCACGCATCATTGATCATGCCCAAACATGACCCTGTGACAACCTTTCACACGCACGCCTCTTAAACCTCAAAATTGAACATGTCCAGCACTAACTTTTGATATGTTGAGGCCTAAATTTGACCCTCGACAATTACTCTGATATTTGCCTTGGTTTTGGAGGTGTCGAGCCCTAAATCTTTATGTGTCAAGGCCTAAACTTTGACCCTCGACTTAGCCCTTGACATGCTCTGTTTTGCTCTTGACATGCCTTTGTTTTGCCCTTGACATGCTCCTGTTTTGCTAAAAGTCTGCTAAAAAACTCTACAAACATGCACATAACACACACACATATATTCATAACTAATTAAGTGTAGATTATAACAAATAAATAATTAATTATGCATTAAATTGTCTCATCAAAATTCACATTGACCTCTCAAGTCCAACAATACGAAATCTCAAATCCAATTCAATTTATTTATTATTTGATTTAGTCAAGTTATTTGATTTTTATCTTATTAATTATTTTAATTGACTTATTTAGATTATCAGAGTTCAATTTCTAACTTAAGTTTTAATTTCAAGTTTTGCTATTATTTTTCATTCCTTAAAGAAATTTTGTTTCCTTTATTAAACATTCATATTTATTAAGTTTATATACTATAGGTAGTATAATTATATTGTTTTGGTCTTTTATCACATTTATTTGAATTTCTTACTATTTTAATTTTCTAGAAAATATTTTGAGATTTAAATATTTCCTTAACTTTACACAACTGAATTTCTATGCCATAAAGCATATATAAGTAATAAGAATTAGTTTAGTAATTTCAACCTCCACTTACTTGATTTTAGAAAAAGACTCTAACTCAATAGAAATAATAAATGACTGACGACTTGACTAGACTCGAGTCTAGACCCAAAACGACAAGTAACGACACAAAAAAACTCACACGACACAACAAACTCAACAATTGAAGGTTGTAAACTCACTTTTTCATTCTTGTCTAAATATATAAAGAGCGTGCATATAAAATATATAGTTTTTACATTCTTTTTAATCATTAAAGATATTATGTTTTATAATTTTCATTAACATGATCATCTTGAAAAGTTTGAATTCAAAATGTCTCATTTTTCGTTCTTTGCTTAATTATTCAAATTACTATTACTTTTTTCAAATTGAAATTAGGTTATCTCATTATGTGATTGTATTATTATCAAATTATCGATTGCATAAAACTATAAAAAATTCGTATATTAAAATTTTATTGTTATTCATTATCTTAAAACTAATATATTTCAAATGTTTGGAATGAAAATTGAACAAATATATATAGTGCTATATTTTTTTTTTCTTTTTTAATTTTTTTGTTGTAATTTATTTTTTACAAATTTAATTATTTTTTACGCAAATATAAATTGAACGTAAAAATGTTTATTATTGCACAAAGCAAGTTGCTTGTACATGATAATTTAAACATTTTCAATACATTTTAATAATTATAGATTGCGAATCATTAATAAATTTAAATTATTGTTGTAATTATCAAGATTGTATTAAACATATCAATGAAATCATATAAATTATGATTAATAAAACTTAAATTATAGCTATATGGAATCAAAATTAATACTGAAATCTTTATTTTCATCATTTATTTAAAATTTTATTAATACAGAAAATAAATATACAGTTTTTACAAGTAAATTTACATTAGTTATAGAATCTTATAATTCTATGTTTCAATTCTATAAGCCTCTGATGGTTTTAGATAAAATCTCAGACAACCATAACTTCATGAGCTTTGTACAGTTTTATTAATCTCCCGTGTTGAGAAATATCTAACTGATGCATCATTCTTCGTCACGTCTCACATGAAATGTGTTCGCGCACCATTCCCATCGGACATTTCACACCCCTACAAGTAATCATTTAGCAACCAGAGGCCTTCAAGGTTCTTATGCATGGAAATGTTCCCCGGTGAGTGCAAATCACGGGACTCAAGGAGAGATGGAACTGTTCCTACTTTCAACTAGAGCTACGACTTTCCAAGTTTTCTTTTTCTTCACCCTCCCCTCAAAAGTGAATTAAATCTATAGCAATAAAGAAAAGTGTAACCTGACTCTCTGTTTGGAGATAGTAGTTGAAAATTTGTGACTAGATAAAGAATATTCTCCATAGCAGCATGCAAGACAATCACCCTAAAGCCCGAATAGTTTACTTCACAACTACAGTGGCAACTTCTCCAAAATTAAAAGGTATATCCTCAATAATAAAAACTCCAAATTAATCTCGTTCCTAATTGGCAGATCATCATCAAATGGCCCATCGTATTAAGAGAGGAGAAAAATACATTTAACATGTGTAGCTTGCACCAAATTCAAGCCTTCTTTGCTAACTGCTCTCAATCCCATCCTTCAGAAGGGAAAGGGTGCAGTGCCAAGCATCTACCTTTCTGCAACAGATCTTGGATATGCGTCTACAGCATATCAGACCTGATGTCAATGCTGAGATTATTCTCTTGCAAAATAATTCATTATAAAGATAATGACCAAGAATTAAAACAGAACCCTCACTTCATGAAGCAAAGTTCTGTTTCCGTGCAATACAAATTGCAAACTTCTCCACAAGAAGCACCAATCCTTATGAAAATTTCACGTGTCAGCTGCCCCCTTTAATGAGGTAAACACAAAGTTCCCAGAATACATGGCCTCCCTGTCTGCAGGAACATTCCATTCGTCAGAAGAAATTACTTGTTCAAAGAATATGTAATAGCCAAATAACCAATCATTTGGGGAAAGCAATATTCTACCAAATCTTCACACTTCATAAGAATATAATAGCAAGGAAAGCCAATACAATACATTAAAACACCAAATGCACCTTCTTTGTTATATTATTTATATAGATGACTTCCATATTTTAGGGATTCTCTGGCTTTTTCCTCCACATAAATAATATTTATATAAAATAAGTGGCATATATTGGCAATCCATCTCGAAAGGAGTCTTAAAAATGCTCAACCATACCATGAGATCCAATTGCTAAATCTGAGTCTGCCTTTTGAAAGATCCCTCAAATTTGTTTTAATTATTTTTTTCAATCCATTGAATCATGGCAATTTCAATACAGATTCAATCATTTTCATCCAATGTGCGTTGACCTTTAAAACCATCAATATGAAAAATGTGGAGGAACCTTTGAAATTAGAAAAGAAATAAGTACAATAATTAAAATTACAGTGTTTTATACATTCAAAAGGACTCATGTTAGAGATAGATCACTTATCTGTCATTCTTTTGCATAAAAACTCAAATCACATTATGAGGGGAGAAACACGATATATCCAAGGAATGTACTGAAAAGGGTCGGCACATGCTATAACTAGAGCACCAGAATGGTATGCAGAATTTCTCTTACACATACGATATAGAACATGTAGTTTGGCCTGATATCCATAAAGGAGTAATAGATAGAGCTTTCATACACGAATATGCCATAAAAACAGAGAGTCACGAGGAAAGGTATAATACACCTAAAAGACATCTCTGAAGAACTTGACAAAGTGAAAAATATAAATAAATAAGAAGTGTGTCCATTTTCCTAACAATTTAAAGCATGTATCAGTGGCTTAAAGGCCTAGAAAGAAGTAGCTCAACAGTGTAATCCAAAGAAAAAAGAAGAAAATATTTCAGAATTTTAGAAATTTGGATGTTAAAATGGGATAATCATTCTCTCATATTAATAGACCCATTATATCAAAACCACACCAGAACAAGTAGAATCAAACACCAAAATAATAGTTTTTTAATGTCTTGTCTTTCTACGGACTCTTGACCTAGATAAGAATTTATATCAAGATATTTAAGAGTAAGTGTAGATCTACCATTTCGCTATCAATGCATTTTTCTTGAAATTTTCCTAATCTTTTTGTTTTTGACAAATGTTTACATGTTTCTCCCCTTGTTACCTATAAGTCCTCCTTTGCTGAATTATCCATAATCTTTTCAAAATGATTAAAGCAAATATAAAGCATGGAGTTAAAAATATAATAACATAAAATATGTCCGCTTACCAGTTAAGGACAGGCAATGAGACTCCCTGCGAGCATATCTTGCCATTGCCTGCATGGGTGAATGAAAACCTATCAGGGCCGCACTTTGGTTTGGGATTAGAATATTCTAGAAGCATAAAGACGGGTGAACAACTAGACAATAGAATAGTGGGGTATTGGAGATACTGAAATAAGAATAAATTGATATTCTGCATTTACGAAGTAGACCATATCTTTAGGCAAAACTCAAATGACTATAAACTTGTGAAAAGCATAACTAAATACAATAAAAAATGTTTTTTGATATTTAAAAAAAAAAAAAAAAAAAAGAAGAAGGAGGAGGAGGAGGTCTCTTCCAGTAAACTAAACAAGAAACCAAATTATGTTTACTATAGAGGGTGATGGATAAGGTGGGAAGCTCTTAGCAGAATAAGAATTGCAGAAAGAGTTTTCTATATTTCCACAAAAGTGAAGATGAGTATACACCTGGACCACACGAATCGCAGCAGCATCAGTTGGCTCTTTTGAACCACCATCAGAAACAACATTCCTGCATCACACAGTTTCAGAAATGACAGATGTTCCAATTACAGTTATGCATCACTATAGGTGGGGATAGTAAAAGCAAGTTTGATAACCTCATAACCTCTATGTCAGCTACAAGTAAAACTAAACACAATACAATACTCCAAGCAACAAAATGGTCCCTACACTGTGAAAGCTGCTACATCACCATTTTGACCAAACCAACATTCCTCAATTTAAGGCCAGTAATTCTGTCCCTATGAAGGCATTCAAACTAGTGGAAAATGATAATGGGTAATTTTCAAAACGAGCACAGTCCCAAATTGCAACATCTAAGATTATGGATACGGCAGAAAGAGTTGTAGATAAACTCTCCAAACTTTTAGTAAGACTATGTCTGCATCCATATGCATATCCATAGGTGACTGCATACATTAAAAATCAAATGAAACCAGAAGGTATAACATACCAAAATGAAACTATGACTACATGAGTTAGGTTTAACTGATATAGCTCATGCAAAATAATCCTAAATAAAAGATAGTAAAAGGCATGAATAAACGACCAGCTAAGAAACTCTTAAAAGCCAGACTCCATTAGTTTACAAAAGTAATCCTGGCCAAAAATAAAATAAAATAAATTGAATAGACTATGCAGGTAATACCTCCACATTGCATTTGCCAGCTCATCATGTTTAGCTTCTGGAAGCATCGCAGAATCATATGCAATAATATTCCCATAGAATATTTTCTCTAAGTCCTTCATCCATCTTGTCAACAATAAGTTAACCTGACATTTCCTAGATTAGTGAATGATGAATGCAGTTATCAACTTCCCCCAAAAGAGAATTCTATTGCCTTTTCTTTCGTTTTGTGAGAATTCTATTACCCCAAAAAACAAAATATGGTAAGAAACAGGTGGTATCTAATAACTATCTGAGAGATTTGACATGGCATGCTACCAGAAATACGCTATTGGTTTCATTGCATTTTCCAAGTAGATGAAATAGTTCAGAGAAAACATGTAGAAATAAGCAGCACGATGAAAGAAACAACTACTATCAAAAACACCCTGGACAAGTAGGATGAAGACAAACCCCAGCTTTTGATACTCTCAACTCCACATCATGGTTGTAAATCTCATACAAGTATTGGCCAAACTCAACGCCTTCTTTACCCTCTTCTTTCAGACGTCGCAAACATAACCACATATGAAGTACCAGCAAAGAGAATGTAGTCTTAAAAGTTTTCTCCAGATTAAACACTGCACGGAAAAGAACAAAAGAATCAGACACAGCAGTGTGTCATCAAGTAACAGTAATACAGCTAAAAATAGAAATTCTTTGGCCTTCCAATCACTATAAAACAAAGAAAAGAACAGGAAAAGGTAAGATTAAAAATAAGCAAAGCTAAGAGAAGAAATTTTCATCAATAGATGCATGTTTGCTCCAACTCCCAGATAATGCAGTTCGTAGAAGACTCAATTAAAATCAACGCAATAGACCGATACCAAACTATTCATGAAGGAACCAACAAGGCCCTAATGAAGCAGCCAATAAATTCCCCTACATTTTTTTCCATCATTTTGTCATAAAGTCCACCAATAAATCCCCCTAAGAAATTTGAGCTGAATCATCAAAGTCCTCCGTTAGATACTCTTTGCAATACCCAATTAATTCTTATTTTTATGAGTAAAATGCATAAACACCCCTAAGCTTTAAAGTGGGGCGAATTAACCCCCTACCTTTAAAAGTGTGGTTTTTTACGACCATACTATAAACAATTTACAAATAAGGACAGCTTGTACTTTTCTGCCAAAAAAATATATAAATTTTACTGTTCTAGGTATACTTTTTTGTATGGAAATTGTATGAAAATTGTACGGAACAAGAACGAGGAAAAAAAAAAAAAAAAAGGACAAGATGTTTTTATTTGCAAATTGCTTATAGTTATGAGGATAAAAACCACACTTTTTAAGTTCAGAAAGTTAATCCACACCATCCCTAAAGTTTAGGAGATGTTTTTGCATTTTCCTTTATTTTTATTTGTTAATTTATGATTACAGAAATAAAATGGGATGCTTCTACTGATCTTTTGTAGATATACAGTGAAAATAAATTACAAGCACTAGTTGAATCACTAACGTGATCAATGACACTCAAAAAATGCACTTGCAGTCGGAATGTAATCATGCATAAGACTCACAATCCACAACCAAAATACATTATTGAATATGTAGTTATGGAGGATTTGGCAGGACGCTCTCACCAGATTTTTCTTTAAAGGATAATCAAAGAATGGCAAGTACTCAGGACCTCTAATATCCTAATTCATAAAAGTAAGATATCCTTTTGAAAGAGTTACAACTCTTTCTATGTGTCCTTTAGGAAAAGTTATGTTGCATCATAATTCTTTATATACATCCCATGAAATATGCATTAGAAAGAGTTACAACTCTTCGGAGATTCTTATAATGCATTTCATCATAGGTGCCAATTAATACTATTAGACTAAAAACAGTATTAAAAAAATATATATCTAAAGAACACCTTTTGCCTATATTCAGCACCAAAAGCCGATAACATAATGCCTTTATTAAAACAAAAAAGACAACATAATCCAAAATCAAGCCTTGTTTTAATTTATTGATGAGTGAAGGGGACAGGTACCGTTAACGGTTGGGACTGTAATCCCATCTGCTGAATCCTTCCTTTACAAATATCCACCAATTTCATCTTGAATTGGCAAATTAAACAGGGATGCATACAAATATGGAAAACAACATTAAGATTGTACTAGATGTTGAGTTTAATGCCCAAGGATGTCGCATGAGCTCACATGCCAAAAAGGTCATTTCCCACAATTATTATGCTTTGCTAAAACTTGTGTCTGGATAAATCTGAGCCATTGATAGAATTTAAAGATTAAAAAGAAAATGCATTTTCTTGTTCATAACAAAAAGCAACGGGATACCTTCATAAATATCAGGTTTATCAACTTGTGAAAGGATTCTTTTGTAGACAACATTTGCCCTCTAATAGATATGCTTTGCTTGCTGTAGAAGAGAAGCATCTTAAGAACAATGCGTTTGATGCCCTCATAATGTGGTTCTTCGATTCTCAAGGGGGAGGTTTTTGATAAGGCCAGCGAACAAGGCTTGGACCAAAACATTTTGTCCAAATTTACCTAATTGCAGCCATTTTCAGCAATAAGACAGCTGCACCGCATAGCAAGCTATAATGTTTTCTAAATGTGAATATACAAGTCATGAATCCATGTAAAATAGAATGTTAAGTATTCTGCATCTAAAATGGCAGCCATGGTTCACCAAAACACTCAGCATGTAAAGTTAAAAAATATGTAAAAATCATGAATTTTATGCAGAAGTAAACACACCGTAGAGCATCTCAGTTCATATACTTATACAGTTCAAAACTATGCATGCATGCTCTCCCTAACTCAAGAAAACCAAAGAAAACATCAAGAAGATAGATTTTGATACTGAACACTGATCAGGACAACCTTCTTCAATTTCAGAAGTTTGTTCTCTCTCCTTTTCTTTTGCCCGGTAATCCAGCATGAGAAGTTTCAATAGCATGCATTTGTAGAAACAATGTGATTACATTTCCATGTACTTGATCATATGAAATTGCACAAAAAAAACCTTTGGTACTAAATACGAGAAGTCTTTTATGATTGAGTCAAATTCAATAAAGTCCCCTGAATTTTAAGTGAATCAACCAAGTCCTCCAACTTGCATCAAAGATAAATCATTGGACAAGTAAAGCTTTTTCATATGCTGGTCGAGTTCAATTGATAAAGAGCATATTATTTTCGTTACAAGTCTATTGGTCATCCATTTTCATTCTTCCCAAGGACATTTTCAACGAGCTTGAATCCAAACTCCTAGGATCTTATATGGAACTGTATATATGACAGAAAAGCCAAGGCAAAGATAAGTTGGAATGTAGCTTGCAACCCGAACATGAAGGTGGGCTAGGTATTGCGGATCTACATCTTCGAAACAAAATTGCCCAATTTAAGCATATTTAGACTCTATGGACTTAGAGTGATTCATTATGGCCTAGTTGGATTCACTTGGAAATATTGAAGGGATGCAATTTTTGGTGCATTAAAATTCCAAATGATGTTTCTTGGATATCGAGGAACATGTTATAATCTAAACCTCTAGCTCTCCAACTTATGAATTGGAAGATTGAAAACTGCTATACGATCTCCTTTAGGTATGAAAGTTGCTATACCATCTCCTTTTGGTACGACTCATGGGACCCAAAAGGACCATTGGAGGAAGTTAGATGGCCTAAGGAAACTTCGCTATGCTCCTTTATTAATGGCATGGATTGGGAATGGCCACATGGGGATGTATGGAGACAAATCAATACCAGCCTTTGATCTATTAAGCAAACCAAGCTGCTTGTGATACGTTTGTACTAGAAGACTGTCAGTTGTTTAGGCCCCATTGTTTGGAACAAAACTTCAACTCCTAGACATTCTTCTATATTATGGCTCATTGCTCATAAATGACTCAATACCATGGATAAAATGATTCAGTGGGGTTTAATTGCCCTAAACTATTGTTTTTGTTGCTGCAAGGAATTAGAATTATGATCACCTATTTGCAAAGTATGACATGCTGTGGAATCATGGGGAGAGGTAGGGACTAGTGCATTGGCCATCGCAGGCCCCTACACCCTTGGACTCTATCCCTGATCTATTGTCTTTGACAGGGATTTCTCTAAATGAGAACCATAAGAAAGCTATAGTAGCAGTACACTACCACTTGTGCAAGGAGAAATGGCCATTGTGTGGGTGATCAAAATCTTTCAGCTGAGGCTTATCAAGGACCATCCTTCCTTGTCTTTTGTAAATTTTTCCCCCATTTTGTAATCTATGACTCTTTAGGAAGCACCTTTGAGCTTTTGATGGTCAAAACATCGACCTAAGCATCTTTTTGTCTTTTGATAGTTAGTTCAATGTTATAGAATTGTAGTGATCTTCCTTGTTTGTAGCTTTAATTCTTTCTAGTGTAAATACAAAAAAGAAATCCCACCACACCCAAATATATATATATACACATGCTAAAATTTGCCGATGTGGCTGTCATATGCCACAAGGTGGCAACAGCCCATCAAGATGAACGTACAAAATGTCCATTTATGTCTATGACAGATATCAATAATGTGATTTGAAATTTAATAAAGTAATTTTTTTGTATCACAGAATATAAATTTTTACATTAATTAAAAAAAGCTTATTTTCCATCAGGCACTCCAAGGTGGCAATAGGCTGTTAGGATCATAAAGAAAATTCAAACCCTAAATCTACTATGAGCACTAAAGACAAAAATTTCTAAATCCACAAACTCTAGAACTCTATTTATTGTTTGTTTTTCATCTGTATTTGTATCAATATATAATCAAAATCCGTATCCGATCCATATATAAATAATTAAGTCTTCATTTAATCTCTATCTATTCTTTGGCAAACACCTAACACTAAACAAACACCAAATAGATGTTAAAAAAATGGAAAACGAACGAACCAAACAACCCTATTCAATAGGTAATATCCATAGGGGAGGAGGCAAAGACCTAATCCATCTTCTTTGCAGTCATCTTCAAGAATTAGATTGCCGAGTTAATGGGATGCATGTTGCATGTTTCACTGTTGTAGCGTTTTCTTTTCCATTCAAATGTCTTAGAAGAAAGTGATCTAGAGGGAGATTTAATGGATGTTATCAAATTAATTTGTCAAAGAAGTTGAGGTGGTGTGAAGAAAACTCATTTTCGAAGGGTTAAGAATGCGTTAGAACTTGGAACAAGTTATCAATTTAGTGGATAATGTCTATTACACCCACTATCAACAATATAATCACAAGGGACTTCAATAACTTGCATAAAACTTATGAAAGGATCTGATTGAATTTTATTTAATATATAGTGAACATTTTCTCTTCTTGATGGGCTGTTGTAACCTCAACACATAATTTCGCATATGATAGACATGGTGGCAAATTCAAAGCCATTAGGCATTTAAGTTTTATGAAGTCCTTAATAGATTCAACAATAAAAGCATAAAGGGTTTAAATTGGATATCCCAAAAAACTTATGGGCATGCACGAAGAAATGAGCATTGCAAAACAGCTGAGTTCCAGACAGCATAATAGAAAACACACATAATAAGTATAATTAATCATAACACCTCTGCAATTGCCTGATAGACCTTGGGGTTATCTGCCTATGTACATGATCATATACAAAATAATCAACTATCAAGTTCAAGACAGCCTCAAACTCACAAAGGTTCTGTTAGTAAATAACCACCCAGAAAAATAAAAAGATTTGTCCATACCATAAAATAAATACATACATATATATAATATAGAACATCCGACTCTTTCATACCAGATAGCCAAAAACCACAGAGGGTAAATGACTGGTTGCATAACTTTGATCAGTAATTTGGTATCTTGAGGCTGAACGTATAGATGGTGGATAGAAAAACTCTATTCCATGTGTAAAAACCTTTTTTCATCGAATAGTAACTTTTCGATTCTTTTCACCAATATTACACAAACTAACACATGGGTTGCAAACTTATTTACCGTAAATGAAACCTAACCTTCTAAGCAACTAAAATGTGGTGAAGTGTCTGGATTGATCATGGCGAATAGCATTCATATAGAACTGGGGAAAAAACTATTCTGGGCATACAAAGAGAATATCAGGACCTGAAATCTATTCATCAATACATACTCAGAAAGACCAAAACCAGTGATACTATTTCCATACCAGTTGGCCGCCTGAGAAAGAGTTGTCTGCATAGTCCGCAGGCGAGGGTGCAACAGCAGCAGCAACCTTCGTTGGATGATACATTGCAAAGAAATCATTTCTACAAGCTACACTCTTTACTGACCCCAGCTTTGACAGCTGATTTATTGCTCTAGTGCATTTCAGCAACATTGTATCAACAAATTACCTTCACTTCACCTACTATAGACAAATCATTAGTTGCATTTTTTTTTCAATTGACTTAACATCAAACTTCAGATTGATGATTGAATAAAAGCTTCCAAACTTTATGCATTGAGCTCAACCGAGTTCCATTTTGCATTCAGTAACAATCAAAAAACAGAAAATCCTAACTTATGCTCAAATGAGGAACTGACTTGGGAGAAAGGGAATCAATGCCACGCTTACCATCACATTCTGTCCCTTTAAAGCCGAAAAACGTTCCTTATCATAATAATTCTGTTCTTTCACGCAACAATCAGATTTTTTTGACATCGTAATATAGATAATGAATCTGTAAATCTACGAAAAAAGATTCAATGGGTGTGATACGCTGGCATCAAATGAGCGGAGGGCAAGAACAAGACGTGAGAACGATGCATAATTATTATAAAACTACAAAGAAAATTAGTCATTTATACTCCACTAATCATTCCGCTCGATGAATCTTTCTTCGTAAATTACATGTTCTTATCGAACAAAACTAAACTACGATTTGAATGACAAAAGTTGCAATAACAATCTCTATGAAACCCTTTAGCCCTAGTGAGAACCTTGCTTTTATAACATTTATAGAAGCTCAAAATTCATCAGTACGTAGGTTAAAAGAAAAAAAGAATAGAAATTAAAGCATGCTATCTGTTTAAACATTTCAAACTATATCCATGATGAACGAACATATGAACTAAAATAGAAGAGCTGGGTATATTAAACAAGAATGAATAATATAAACGGAAGAAAGGTCAGAATTTAGCAAATGGGTAGACAGAAATCGAACCTTTGGGGAGGGGAAGCGGATGCCGTTGTTTGTGTGGAGACGCCAAGGAGAAGTACAGGTCCAACACTGAGGTATTTGGTGCAGTGGAGTGCGGCGATGTGCACAAACTCAGTCCAAGTAGTTTTATGGTTGTTTATTTATTGAGGTGGCTGAACGGACGAGCGTAACAATTTACTTTGGGGTCAATCACTTTATGCAAAATTAATTAACAAAATCCCAAATACATTTTACACCGATATGACATATTAAGCTTCGATTTACGAAAAATACTATATATGTGACACGTTTTATGCTTGGTACGTGAATGGCATAATCCCACGCAATATACATGTGCCGATTAATATCGCATTTAGTAACCGTTAATATTTTAGTAATTATTTGAGTATTTATGTAAATAATTTTTTTAGTGAATCAAAACAAGCAATTTTTCTCATTTTATTTTAAGTTTAAGAATGAGTGATGACACTTAGTACATGGTAAACAAACATATGCACAGATGTCACACGCATTAGGTCTGATGCAGCATCCACTGGTTAGGTAATCAATCTCATTGGCCACAATCAAGGCATTCTTAACTTTCTATAAATACCAACACGTACAAGAATGCTCATGAATCTCATAAAATAAAAGAAGTAAAGTTCCCTCGATGGATCACACGCTATATAGGGGGATTTGATAAGTCCCTATAATTCATTAGAAAAGAAAAAGAAATAATAGCCCATATGGATCAATTCCAAACACACAATCATCAATAAGCACGGTCTATTGGGACATTTCATGCAAAGGTCCACACCCTCCTATTATTTCATTGCAACTTTGTATTAGCTCGTAATTGATTGTCTGATTTTATAATATCCCCTATCAACTACCCACCTGATCTTACCATGCACTTCGTGGGAGTATAGGCACCTATGACTATCACATCCTCCCGAAGTTGAGATTAGACTTGCAACCCATTCTGACTGTGCCACTTATTGGAATAAGCAGCCAAGTAGCAACTAACACATTATTTAATCGAGTTTAAGTCTTAATTCAGTACAACCCTAGTAAGCAACACACAATTACTGTATACATGTTAACCGATAGAAACCTTTGCTTCCTATTTCCAAGTTTAAAGTCATTTCCTGCTCATAAATCCAAATATATCGTGTTAGGATAAATATCCAAGTAATCCTAATCAATTATCTAAATTCTCATTAGTTAAACTTGGGTAGGATCCATGTGATCTCAAATACCAGTTTAGGATTTAACTCATTGGTTTACATTGAGTCTGGCTTATGGATAAGCGGTATTTCCTAGGTTTCTATGTCATTTATTTCATTTAGCCAAGTTACGTAGTTAATTATGTAGGCTAGGATTGGTGATAGAGTTTAGGTTAATCAATCTGTAGTAGGCTATACTTTTGCGGGGTTCGATTCTTAGCCTTCCAAGAATAGATTCCCATAGTCCACCATTTCCATAAAGTTCTTAACATCCTATATCAATTATCGAGCAACTAAGTATGGACTTTTATTTGAATAAGACATTTTGTGCTTGATTTAGTTGCATTGTGTAGTAATTAGAAGTATGGAATGTCCCATGGGAACGGCTATAGTGGTCTCTAGGGTTAAGTTAAGGATGACCACGGATTATGGCATAGCCTATGATGTAAGCTATAGAAGCCTTGGTTCAAAAAAAAAGTTGACCAGATAAGTCCACCGCCCTCCATGGTGTGGGTGGTGGGGAAAACCATGGCATTCCTTATGGGTCATGGTAAGGGTAATGGTAACCCAGGTGAAGATCAGATAATTCCATGGCCTTCCATATGGACAATGGGTGTAGGTGGTGGTATCCTAAATGAAGACTAGAGAATTCCATGGCCCTCCATATGGATCACGGAGAGGACAGTGGGAGCCTAGGTGGGTTTCTAGATAAGTCCATTACCCTCCATATGAGCAATAGCGTAGGTGGTATCGGGTTGGATTGTGTTTTTCTTCATTCCTAACCCATTATAGGTCATCGTTCCACCAAGTTAAACATTAAACTTCTATTTCCTATGATTTCGTATCATTTATTCATCTTAAACATGATTTACATCCATTTTTATCAATCTAACATCATTCAAACCACACTTTTAATCTCAATGGTATCATCCTTTGAGAGTTTTATTTCTACAACCCAACATTACACTTATCTCTTGCATTATTTTTAGCAATAGCAACATCAAAGACCTAGTTTATCAACTATTTCACACAATAAATAACAAACTCATTGCGATAAACATGAAATCTATAAAGACCCAACCCACTAAATCCCGATATTTAGTGTACCGAGTCTCCAACCACATATAACATTTTCATATTATATATAAGGTTGTCCTAAAACTAACAGTCTATGAGAATTGTTTGATTAAATATACCAACACTTTATAAACAATTTTTAAACAAAAGAAAATTGCTAATAAAAGCAATCCATGCATATATACATTATATGTACAAAGATTAGTGTCAATTTAAGACACTATAAAATTATAAGTTACTCTTGGTACAAAAGATAACCTAAAGGGATCTTAAAGTCTTTTATAACTTAGGCTTATTTAACAAGCCTCATATACAGAGAAATATGCTTTAAGCAAAAGCTTCTCCCAAAAACCAAAGGCATTCGAGTCCTATTCGTTCCACTCGTCCATGAACCTCTCAAAATCTGACCCATAACTCAGATCATCATACAACTCATCTTCAATACCTGCAAAGCAGCAAAAGTGAGCTAAAGGCCCAGTACGCAATAACAAATACAAAAATAAATTGTCAAGCAAACTTAATTCAAATGAAATGCATCAACAGTAAAGTCATTATCTTGTTAAGTTTTCTTTTAACAAAGCAACAGCAGGGTATTCAAACCCCGGAATCACACTCTAAGAATTTAGGGGTCTTTAGTAACAGCAACTGCTTAGGGGTTGATATAAGTAGTCCAAATACTTACATCTCCTATATCTATTCCATAAAGAAATAGCTTCATTTATGGCTCAAAAGCCATTGCCCGACTCTACTTAAACTCAGTCCACAACATGAGCCTAGTTCACAAGTTTCCATAAACTTTAAACTAAATCATGGCATTTCCCCCTAAGTTTAAGTAAACGTTACTCGGATACTATTCTCCCCATTGGCTATTCGCTTAACCAAAAACGAATCGCTATTGTATCATAGCGTACCATTGCATCATGGTAAAGTCATTGCATCATGACTTATGTTAAGCGCCTAACTAACATACCATTGCATCATGAGAGGTTTGCTGCTCCTCAGACCGGATTAAACAGCGTAATAGACATCCAGTTCATCAAAGTATTAAGCCGAATCAAATTAAATCAATTTTAGTAATGCCTATTCCTAGCATACAACAAGCAAGCTATTGCATACCTGTACCCAAAAGTGTATTACTATATTCACTCGGAGGGGAATTAACTGAAGAACCTTTAACTAAAATAAAAAATATCAAAACAAATCAATAATCGAACGTAGAATATATATATATATATATATACACATCACAATCCTAAGTTAACTATACTAGGAGATTCAATGAACTTAATATATAATTTTATCATTTAATTCATACCTAAAACATGGTTATATAGCTTATAAATTCATTAGAAGACCATATATGAAGTAAAGAAGGAAAATTGAAGAAGATTGAATTTGTAAAACTTAGGGGATACGCGGCTTATTTACACAGGCAAAATTGAGCTGAACGCCGACAGCGTTGGAATTATACGCAGGCGGCGTTAAGCATATTGGTTCTGTTCGCATTCAACATTAATTAAAGGCCGACGGCGTTGAAGCCCTAGTAGCCGGCGTAAGATTTGAAAAATAAATGCTGGCCGATTTCTTCACAAAAGCCGGCAGCGTTATAAGCAGAGTTAAAAAAATTGGATCTGATCACATCCAACACCGCCTCTACACCGGCGGCGTTGAAGTACTAAATGCCGGCGTACACTCAAAAACAGATCTGTTCGAAAAGTGTTTGTTTCCCTTGTTTTGCACTTTCAAAATTTATAAGATATAACACTTTTAATCCTTCTTCAAACACATATTTAGCTTCATACACTATCTTCTATCTACATTAACCATTCCTAGTAACTTTGAACATCATTTTAACACATTAAACTACTTCATTTATATCAAACCCTCTCCTACTCTTCACTTCAAACTTAACTACTCAAATCAACTTCAATCATCACCAACACTTTTTACTACTTCCATAACCCATAAACAAGTTCATATAACAATAAAACACAACCTAGCATTTATCAATACATAAAACCATTCAAACTCATATGATATTAAACTCATCCTAACATGGATTCTATATCTGTATTACAAGAAAGAATAAACAAGAGTTTACACTTTGTATTAACTTACATGAAGAGGCTTTGGCTTGGAGAAAATTGTTGAATCCAAGAGCTTGTTTTTGGCTAAGGTTTAGGGCTTATGGTTTGAAGAAAGAAGAAACAAAGAAAGAAAAAAAAAAAAAAGTGGAAAATTCGTATGAATTTTGTGGGCTGCCAAAAGAGAGTCTATTTGATCAAATTTGAGACTTATATTTATCTTACGTTTGACTTTTGGGATACATATGAGTTTAGCTTAATTTGGCTTAATTTGAGGCTAATTTGAATTGAATTTGAGCTTGAAAATAGGCTTAACTTTTTGTAAAATTCTGCTAACAATTATTTAGACAATTCAAAAGTTGTTTTGCTAAATTTAAGCATAACACACACACACACACATATATATATATATATCAATTCATAAGACACACAAACATTAATTGTACTAAACACATTAATATACATAAAACATTAGCATTAATCTCATCACACATATACACATACATCAATAATTTACATTAATAAACATAGTATATCAAACCTATTTCTACACATTCATTTTCATATATCAAAATTACTTCAAACTTAATATTTAGAACTAGTATTATATTTACATGAAAATTTAATTATTGAATAAATTAGTTTATTTCAAAATCTCTCAATCACAATTTGTTTTAGTGTCTTGCATTCCTCTTAAATGTACCAATCCTCTTGTTTCAACTACTATGAAGATTCAAGGTCTCAAAACCATTAGGGTTGCAAATGGACCAAGCTATTCGTGAGCTACTCGAGCCCTACTCATTATAAGTCTGGCTCGGCTTTGCTTGTTTAGCTAATTGAGCCAAGCTCAAGCTTAGACTCAAGCATGTTTAGCGAAACGAGCTGAGCCTGAGCTTGTCTTTAGGCTCTCGAGTTGGCTCACAAACAAGCTCATTAAGAGCTCGTAAGTGAGGCTCGTGAACAAGCTCATTAAAGGCTCATTTAATATATTAATATAAATAGAATATTATGTATAATATATTAATATAAATATAATATTATATATAATTGTTTATATTAATTTAATATTATAAATATAATTGTATGAATAATTACATAAAGACATTCTAAAAAATGATGAAATTGATATGGTCACGTAACTTCTAAAAAATATTTATCAAACATGAGAATGGAAAAAAATAAACAATATCTATACTTTAGAACTTTTAAAACATCATAATATTTAATATCATTTTATCCATCTATATGCAAACAAAGAAGCAAAAATCATCAAGAATGTCAAATTTATTTTAGGATCTTAATATGCAATATGAAAGTTGATTTAAAAATTCTAGAAGTCACGGCACTTTCCCAATTTTCCATACGACCATACCAATTTTTCAAACCGCATACCAATGTCGTACTGGTGTCTTTTCAAATTTATAGCACTTTTTGTCTAGTTAGTAGTTATAGCTTCTTTTTCTGTTTGCTCTAGTATTCATTTCTTGTTTTCTTTAATTTTTTTTAATATTTAATAAGCTTTGCTTCTGCCTTGTTCATTTTTTCATACCCTAGCTCTCTGCTCTCACTTTCTCTAATGAATTTCTATCTTATTGTCTTGCCCCCTCACTCTTTCATCTCACTATCTCCATCCGAGCTGAAGCCTAGAAGCCATGGAAATAGCCACCCCATTTAACAACCACTTTCACACTGCCTTTACCCCACTGACAACCACCACAAACCCACACCCATCATGATAGACCCATTCGCAAACCATTACCAACACCACCTCAAACACACACCAAACCACCAAAATCACCGCTAAACACCTTTTACCACCATAAAAGTTGAAATCCACCAACTAGACATAATAAGCTGACACCAATCAAGTAAGCAACTGCACACAGCATAAACGACTCCAATAAAAATCGATGCTAACCAAGCAAGCAACTTATCCATCTCTGTCAACACCAAGCAAGCCAACACTAGCTAAAATTGAACCCAAAAACATACAAAAACTGCGAGACCCCCTCCATCAAAATGAGCTCGTTCAGCTCAACGAGCCAAGCTCAAGCTCATGAATTTTTAATGAGCTCATTCCCAAGCCTTTATATTTTAGGCTCATTTAAAGCTTGGCTCGGTTCGAGCCCGTTAATTTTCAAACAAGCCGAGCCCGAGCCTTCAAAATCCCGACTCAGCCCAGCTCATTATAGCCCTAAAAACCACTTTAATACCTTGATTTTAACTTCCCACAACATGTACCAACATACCCAAGTAGATGTTTATGCTTAAAAAGCTATAAAACACTTGAAAAGATCTTAGAACTTCCTAACCTTACCTTATAATGAATTTTTGTTGTTTTGAGCAACTTCTTTTCTTTCTATCACTTCTTCATTTCCCTCTTCTCCTCGTGGAAAACATCGTTAAATCACTAAGTAGTACTAATTTGAGTTATTATATTTGCTTTGTACCAATGAAGGTCATTAAGGGTTTAGGGTCCTAGAAACTTACCTTAAGTTTGGAGAGAGCTTTCTAGAAAGAGAAATGAGGTAGAAAATGGTAAAGAAAGTTTAAATATGAAAGGGTGCTAGAGGCAAGGTTAAGGTTTTAAAAGGAAAAGGATGCCTCGTTTTAGATTATGCCACATGGCAAAATTTGGAGTGTCCGATTTTTCCATATGTGAAATCTTAGCATGTTTAGGTTTTAAATTTTGAAATAAGGGAATATTATAATTTTAATAATTCCCTAACTTCATACTACCATTCTAACTAATTTCCAAATTTTAATTTTTCTTTGTTTGTCGGTTATGGGCAAATAGTAATTTGTGAAATTTTTGGAGCTCTAAAAGTATTGTATTTGAATTATCTTGTGAATGTCTCACCTAAAAACATTTTCAAATTCTAACTAAATTTATTATTTTGGTATTTTGGATTGTTTTTAAATTTCCAAATTTTGGATTATCGGTTAGACATTATTAGAATTTTTTGAAAATTTGGCCGCTTCAATTCCTATATAACTTTAATTGGCTTTTATTGATTCCAACTGATTTCAATTCCTTAGGATTAGTGTGTGGATCATTTCCCATACCATGTAAAGTATTGGATTTTTTTTTAGAGCACTTCAAATGTATTATTATTGATTTCATAAACAACAATCTCAATAGCTTTACAAAATTTAAGTAAAGGTATTATACAATAACCAAATAATTTAAAGAAAAAAATATCATATATGAATAGTCTTAAAACAGAAAGAAAAGATTACAACCACAATCAATTCACTTCATCAAGAAAACTACCACTACCATACATTAAAAAAATGATAAAGGAATAATGCCTTTTTTGTATTAGGAAAAATCGAATAGGAAGCTATTCTAAGACAGAAAATGCACATCATTGCACATGCCAAAACATGAGAACATATATATTGATGGGCATATTTAGACAAAAGGCTCCTCAAGGCTAGCCTATTCCAACTAAAATATGAGTTAACCTAATAAGCACATTACCAGAGCATGCTCGGTTTTCCCTAGCTCTTCCGGTTTAACTTATTATGCTCGATTACACAAATAACACTCGATTAGACTCTATTACTCAGCTTAATATCCCCTGCCTGCACCATAATACACCATTTTCCCATGTTCTCCAGAACATGGCTTAATGGCCCATTGACCACTAAGCATGCGACCTCCATGATCTCCACTACTTTTATGAACAAATAATTGCTATCCAAGACAACCTACAAATACTTCACAAGTATCCTTCAAGGACAAGTCTTGTAATCTGTACTCATTACCCTAACATTTTGGCTATTCGTATACCTTGTTAACTTAATTGTTGAAGTAGTCTCATGGACAACTCCTGATGCCTTTGATCCATTATTATTTTGCAAGTCTAACATACTATATCAGCAAGTTAAGGAACCAAGAATATATGCAACAGTTTCCTTTAAATTAGAGCGCGAAAGAAATTAAAATTCAATAAGATGGTGTTTTTATCTCTTTTCATAGTCATTGGTATGACCTACCTTGACAAATACTAAATATTGATTTGTTTGCAATTAATTTCTCACATTTTGTCCTTTAAATTTTCAATACTAAATACCATTCATCACTTGAAAAAAACTTTCAACTCCATTAAAGAATTTACTAGTTCGTCATGAATATGTTTTTTTTTTTTCCTTTTTATTGTTGCTATGAACCCCTATTTTATTCTTAAATAGAATGTGTAATTATAAAGAAAATCCATGCTTATCATGAGAATTTATACTTGTTAACACATAAAGATTAGTAGGATTTTTTCAAGTTTATATACTAACACAATTTTCACTCTCATAATTCATAAAATAAGGATATACTTTGGTTTCTTTCATTATAAAATTAAAAAAGAAAATATTAAGTACTCTTGATAGAATGAGCACCTTTCTTAGAACTTTATCTCTTTATGCTTGAATTATGTTGGAATTCCTCTATATTTTGTCTAGAAAAGTTTCATTATTTTAAGCTAATTTTAATTTTTACAATGCACAATTAACTTCTCATAAGTTTGACAGATATATGCCATGCCTCGAGACCAAGACGTTGTAATTATACCGCATGTTCCTACTAAAATAAAAGAATGCAAAACCCAGTACTACAACTGAAAATCCATAAATGAAGTATATTATATACCTATAGTAATCTAATGATTTGTCTTATTAATATATCATTTTGTACATGTAATATCCAATATAAAGAATACTAAATTTATTTTAAGTCTATGCCAATGGCATGTTGACCTCTCAAGTGGGATGGATCAAAGTCAAATCCTCCTTCCCTAGTTGTGTTGCAGTCCCCTTCCCCCTCCTTCGTTGGAAACAAAAAAAGAAAGAAAAAAGAAACAAACTATACTTTCTTTAAATCTTTCATCTTTCAATTGTACAAGTTGTCACTCTAGTAAAATCAATACTTGAAAAATAAAGAATGAACAAGAAATGTCTAATATGGACTACTGCATAACATGTATAATACCAAACCATAAGCGACTTAAAAATAAAGTAGCATATGATTAAATCAATAAACTAACAATCTAAATATGTGAGTTTTGGCTAAAACTAAAAATATTACTACAACCATTCACCCCAGCAATTTTCTAAACATGAATCAACCACAAACCTACTATAATTTCATAAAATCTAGAGTTTGTATTATGATGGAATCCCAAGAAATTGGTTTTAGAGACGTGGTGCACAAACTCCGAAAATGTTTTAAAATATGATGCATGCAATGCACTGTTACAAAAAAAAACAATTTCCAACATGGCCTCAACAGCTCCAATTGTTCTCACATTCAATTTCATTATTTAATCACTTGAAACAACAAATCACATCAACTTTTGTATATAGTAATAGAAATATTTAGTCATTTTGATCTCTAAGGATTTTGGTGGGTTCTTAAGATAATACATCAACAATTTAAGAACTCACTTCATTAAAGATCTTTCAACTTTTAGGGTCATTACAACTAGGGAGGGGGAATTCAAACTTGATACACCTCATTTAAAGATCAAGGTGATGTCACTAGGCTATAAGGTTATTAGACACCATTTAGCTTTCTTCTTAAAGTACTTATATCATGTTTAGCACATAAGAATGACCCGAAAGGGAATTACAATCCGAATTTCATTCCTTTTCCCATGTTTTGATGCATAGGAATTGCAATTCTAAATTTGAAGGGGAATTTAGTTTTGTCTTCATTAATTATATATTGTGTAATTTATTGTAGATGCACAAATTCAATTGCAATGGTCACATATATGTTGCATAAGTATCGCACTATATGTAATCAAAGAGGAGTGACATGTGAGAGGTGATTAAGAGGGAAAAGGATGGAGAGGAGGAGGAGTAGGTGATCTTGATAGGTTCTAATGCACATGTGGTAGGTGAGGGAGTTATAAGTGAAACCTCACTATACTTAGTGTAATGGTGTATCTAATAGTTTGAGAGAGAAATTTAGTAGCTTAATGGCATATGCTTAGAATTTCCTAATGATCTAAATGAAGAGGGGTTAGAATATTTAAAAAATCTAGCAAGTAATGTTGTTGTTAGATTGCTTAGATAATAGATAACAAAGATGAGTCCCTTTTATGAATAGATCTCAAAGCAGGCTTTTTTATGGGTCTAGGTCCAGAAAGTACTATTTTTGTAATGCATGAATCTTATTGAGAAATGTTGGAACTTAGGCGAGCTAATTCTAAAACACCTTGGATAATACTTAAGAGTGTGTGTGTGTGTGGTAGGGGGTAAGTAGGGCAAGTTTAAGGTTTTATTAAGTTTTACAAAAGTTTTGTTCTCTCTTACAATCTCAATGCTCAAGCAAAACAATGTACTGAGTTAAACAATATTACAAAGTAAATTACAATAAATAAAAGAGAAAGAGATATAGAAATCAAGCTGTGATATAATGTGGAGTTTGGTCCACCCCTTGATATGAACAGTCTTACAGATACCTCCTAATTGGGGACTTTACACCATGGTCTATTCAAAATAAAAAAATGCTCCCAAGGAGCTACACTACAACCACATAAACACAAACACATAAAATTCTCACAAGAGTTGAACCTTTACAATGAATATCTTATTACTCTATGCATAACTCAATACTCTCAAATTCTCACAAAATATACTAGAGTTGTGCCTAACAAAGATATGCAAGTGAAGAAATAAAATGGCATTACTAAACTCTCTATCTCACAAGATATAACAAAAAGAGTACATGAGAAAATTTAAGTAAGAGAGTAATATGAGAGGATTAATTGCAACTTAGTTTGCTTAACTAACTACTAAAAACTACCTAAGTCCCCAAAATATAGCTTCACCAAATAAAATGGTTGTTGCTCTTTTAACCTAAAAAATGTCTTTGCATTAAGTGCTCCAACAGTTATTTTTCTATCAACTTGCATTTGGACGTTACGGGCTACTGTTTAAACACCACCTACAAAAGCAAAAGCACAAAGAATTACTATCGAGCCTAGATTTTTTAAATTTCTGGTTTTATTCCTTTTAATTCGATTCGTACAAACCCTAACACATTTGATACAAACCCTTGACTAGGAATTAAAAGAAATATAATTTTTGAAAATATTTAGGAGTCGCCACCCAATCAAAGTCGGAAAAAATTGTAAGATGGGATCAATGGGTTGGTTGATCCTAACTTAACTACTAATTTATGAAAAAATCGATTTAAAACCAAATTTTATGAACTAGAAATTTCAAATTCAAGGTCTACCCTATTAAAACCATATGGTTACCACTTCAAATTCATAATTTAAAATTTATTCATTTTATACTCAACGAATCTTACTAATTAAAATAAAAACTATGATATTCACAATTTATTGTTAAAGTTTATGATATTTACAATGAATTTACTTAAAATACATAATAAACAAAAAAAAAGTTTTTCATTTTTTAGGTCACCTTGAAAGTGCTTATGTACTCGCTAATCAGGATCAAACAATACATAGTTCTTTTTTTCATAAAAATTTAGTGTGTTGGTATTTTTTATCTTTCAAACTATTTTCCATTTAAGTTTATTAATATTCCAATTTTAAAAAAGCTAATAAAAAAAAGAAAAAAAAAATCATGTATGGCCTTACAAGCTATCAAGTTAATTTTTTATTTTAGAAAATGTAACTTTCTATGTGACAAAAAGATTTTTTTATATATACTTTTTATTTTTTTAATCATGTTACCTCATTAATAGGTTCATGCGACTCGATATATATTACTAATATTATTACATATATTAAATTTATTACAAGAAAATGATTCTACATTATTTTTTTTTATTTTTATCACGTATTTTTTTAAATAAAATGAAATAGAAAAAAAAACAACATAAACTTACATGACACGAATTGAAACGGTTGAAGCAGGGTTTAGATTGGGTTTTCGGGTTAGATTTGGGTTATTGGGTTGGGAAAAAAGAAGACGGCTAGCAGAAGTTGTTGGTGGCACTCCAGTGACTCTAGGTGGACGAGAATGTGTCGGAACAGTTAAGAGGAGGGCGACGAGTAGTCAAGTGGTGGTGATTTGGTTCGAAATTGGCCCAAAACTGGTAGTTCGAGCTCCTATAAGCGGCGTCAGTGGTGGTAGTTGGTTGTGATCGATCAAAGACTTTAGGATGAAGGGGAAAGATAATAGCTAAAGCTTTCACCTCCCCTGAATCTCACTGTAGCCTTAATTCACTCCGATTTAATCTCTATGAAGAGTAATCGAAAATATTTTCAAATTTGAAACCTTAGATAATTTAAGCTTGATTTGACACTTAATGGTGTTTTTGGATGGAACTGATTATTTCTAATGGAGATTGATGAACTAAATAAGGAATTTGACCCCCATTTATACTGTTTGGGGTCAAATTAGGTAGAATTCTTTCGAGATTAGGTAGGCGGTATCGCACACGAATTCGAGCTTATATAACATGTATTGCAAATTCTGAGCTTTGATGAACTTCTAGAAGGATGACAATGAGTTTAGATAAGGATTTCTAGAAGTTAAGGTAGGTTGGATTTAAATTTTGTAAGTTTGTCTTCGTGCGTAAAAACGAGTTTTTCATGAACTTTACATAAAAAAATTGAATGCTAAATCGATAGTTTTAAGACTATTTTTTTTATCCAAACTTGTAGTATCCCATGCCTACTCTGAATCCCCTCCGTCGATTTGGTGCAAACTGGATCGAAAATGGGTTAAAAATGAGCTTGAGTTGACTATTTCGCGCGGAAAAAAAATGGAGTCTGGGGAGGAAGACGATGCGCGTGTCGAACATGCGTACCCTACGTGCGGCAACGTGCTAGCTTATGTCCTACATGTGCCATACAAAAAAAAAAAAAAATTTCGTTGACCCTCGCGCAGATCAGACCCTGATCGCATGTGTGTATGCTGTGTTGCTTATCTAACAGACCATCGACATGTGCCGCAAATAATATTTGAGTGACCTTGACTAAGGCCAAAAATATATTTTTTTTTTTTTATTTTTTTCTTATGAATTATTCTTCTCTTTTTTTTTAATCGTATTTTATATTTTGTGCTCATATTCTATTTACCATTTTTTCCCCTTTTTCTCTTTTTTTTTTTATATATTACCACTTATTATTATTATTATTTTAGGGGTAAAAATGGGGTGTTTCAGCTATCCCTCTTTGTGGTGAAGTTTGGGTAAAACATTATTATAAAGACAAAAAAGATGCTCGGATTTCGCCTTTAAAAGCACTTACCTGGCATTTGGAGCTTTTGGTCCACCAAGGAAACTTAACTGAGATAGGATGTTCTTGCGATCCCAAACCTTGAAGAAGTGGTAACGACTTTCGATTTAGTTATTGTATCATGAAAGGTTAACCTCCTCTTATACCCATACTAAATCACTAGAGTTGTCAAAGAAATAGGGGACGATTTTTCCTAGGTTTCCACTCTATGTTATTGGTTTCTCTACATTCTTAAAAACTTGGATGGGCTTCGATTTTTTCTTCTTAAAGACTCGGATGGACTTCGGTCTTTTCCTTTTTAAAGACTAGGATGGACTTTGGTCTTTTTACTTCTTAAAGACTTGGATGGACTTCAATCTTTTTTTTTTCCTTAAAAACTTGGATGGACTTTGGTCTTTTCTTCCTAAGGAGACCTATGTAAAGTCTTGAAAAAATGTTTTTCTCTCTCTCTCTTTTTATTATTTTTTTAACGTTTACGAAGGTTTTTTTAAAGATAATCATCTCATACCACGTCTAGGAATCCAACGTTGATCTGGCATCAACATCAATTGTACGGTTCAACTGACTCCTTAAGCTTGTTTCCTTCTTGCTATCTTACTTCCTCAAAAAATTTTATCAAGTATCCGGCTCATAATGATTTGTTATTCCTACACAGTTTAATTTATTCTAGTAGAAGTTAATCTTGTAATTACAATAATGCACTTTCTTTTTACTTTATGACCTGCTCAAATCATTTCCTCACTTTCTTGTGTTTGCATGAAAGTTAGCAAACTTATCTTTGAGGGTGGTTTGGTCAAAGACCAAACCAAACTTGGAGATTTTCATATATATTTGCTTTACTTGTGATTAATGAAAACAAAATCATTTAAACATTGGAAACGACAAATTTTTCATTGATCATGCATAATACATCTTTACAACATCTGCATTTACAGGGTCCCTTAGATGTGGACCATCCATCCGAGATGGTATTAATGCTCCATCTGTTAACACCTTTCTTACTACATACGGTCCTTCGTAGTTTGGTGTGAATTTTCATATGAGGTCCTGCACATTGCGGAGTACTTTTCTTAACATTAGGTCACCTTCTCGAAAACTTCGTGACCTGACTTTTCTGTTAAATGCTCTAGCCACTCTCTATTGGTATAACCGCCCATGACATATAGCAACTGACCTTCTTTCATCCACAAGATTTAACTGTTTGACCCTCTGTTTCACCCATTCAGCTTCTTGGAGTTTAGTTTCTACCAAAACACGAAGTGAAGGGATTTTAACTTCGACTGGTAAAACAACTTCAGTTCCGTATACCAGGGCATAGGGTGTCGAGGTTAGGTAAGCCATTAGTGCAAATGAAAGCATTTCATGCCAATCCTTGTAGATGACAACCATCTTCTCAATGATCCTCTTGATGTTTTCGTTGGCGACTTCAACTACACCATTCATTTATGGACGATACAGAGTGGAGTTTCAGTGCTTGATTTTGAATTGTTGGCACAACTCAGTCATCATTTTGTCGTTTGGCACTCATCATGCAACGATGTCTCTTTTAATGAATCGCACTACAACTCCTTTTGTCATGTTAGTGTATGAGGAGGCTGCCATCTATTTGGTGAAGTAATCAATTGCAACTATTATAAAGTGATGACCATTTGAAGCCTTAAGTGAGATTGCTCCATCGAACAAAGGTCATGGTGTCGACATTGATTGTAACTCTTTTGGAGGGGCATTTATTTTGTTTGCATACGCTTCACACAAATGACAATGTCCACATGTTTAATGCAATCTAACTCCATAATTAACCAGAAATAACCTAACCTCATGATTTTCTTAGCTAATGTGTAGCCATTCATGCGAGGTTTGCATACTCCTTCATGAACTTCCTCCATGAGTCATTTAGCCTCTTTCTCATTTATGTATCTTAGTAGATTTGTATCAAAAGATCTTTTATACAATGTGGCTTCCCTTAGCAAAAAATGACTCGCTAACTGTCTTAATGCCTTTTGATCTTTCTTTATGGCATTCTCGGGATAAACACCTATTTGGAGGAATGTTTTAATGTCGTGGAACCATGGTTTTGCCGGTTCAATTGTAGCACAGAATGCTCGTTCGTTTTCTACTTAGAATTGCAATGGCTGCATTTTTATCCCCATGGTGAGTTAGATCATGGAAGCAAGGGTGGCTAAAGCATCAACGAACTAGTTTTGGGCTCTAGACACGTAAGTGAAGGACCCATCCTTGAACTTTGTTGTCAATTCTGGCATGTAGTGATGATAAGGAATCAATTTGGAGTCCTTAGTTTTGAATTCTCCCCGAGTTTGAAAAATGATGAGCGATGAATCCCAAAATACTTCCAATTCTTCAATTTCCATGTTGATTGCCATTTTAAAACCCGTGATACAAGCTTCATATTTGGCTACATTATTTGTGTAGGAAAACATTAATCTAGCCAATGCTGGGAATTGATCTCCTTTGGGTGAAACAAGAAATGCCCCGATCACACACCCATACACGTTGGCTGCTCCATCGAAGTATAACTTCAACTTAGACAGTTCATATTCTTTGTCCATCTCGGATACCAAGATGTCTTCATCAGGGATTCGAGCTCATTCTCTTAGTTCTTCATTATCAAATGGACTTTCAGCAAGCTGATTGGCTAGGGCTTGCCCTTTAACCGAATTCTGGTTTATGTAGGTAATGTCGAACTTAGAGAGTAACATTTGTCACTTAGAAATCCTTTCAATTAAAGATGTTTTGTTTGCTAGATATTTTAAAGGGTCATGCTTTGTGATGAGTTCGATTGAGTAGAAGAACGTATATTGCCTAAGTCTATGCATGAACCAAACCAATGAGCAACAAGTCCTTTCGACTTCCAAGTATTTTTGTCTCCATCCGTGAATTTTTTACTTAGGTAGTAAATAGCCCTTTCCTTCCTATCTCGGTCCTTCTACCCTAGCACATACCCTAGGGATTCGGGGAGAAGCATTACGTACAAGAATAAAGGCCATCCTGGTGTTGGAGTTACAAGTACTGGAGGATTCATCAAGTACTGCTTGATCTTATCGAACGCAATTTCACATTTTTCATCCCATTATATCTTAGCATTCTTTTTCAGAAACTTGAATAGCGAGCGACACTTATCAGTCAATTGGGAAATAAACTAAGTAATGTAATTTAATCTCCCCAAAAGGCCTCTAGCTTCTTTCAGTGTTTTTGGAGGGGGTAAATTCACTATTACCTTAACTTTGTCTAGGTCAATTTCAAGTTTTCTTCGATTGACCATTAATCCTAAGAGTTTCCCGGATGTTACTGCTTTTTTTGTGGTTCAATTTCAATTAGAATTTTCTCAACCTATCGAAAAGCCTTCTTAATACGTCCACATGATCTTCCCCTTCCTTATTCTTGGTGATCATATCATCAACGTATACCTTAACCTCTTTATGCATCATGTCATGCAATATTGGTAGCATCACCCGTTGGTAAGTTGCCCCAGCATTTTTGAGACCGAAAGCCATTACCTTATAACTGAAGGTGCCCCCAATTTTCAAATTCTTGGGATTCTCTGCTGTTCTTAAATTAACCATCTCAATGGGTTCTAGAGTCTCAATTCCTCCTTGTTCAAATTTTTGCCAATTTTCCCATGTTCTAGTCTTATGACTGATATCATCTTCGTTAACTAACCTAGTAGGGTCGGAGGTGATATCAATATTCTCATTAATTATAGGCACGAGATATCTCTGACCTTCATTAAAAGCATCAGATTTAGATAGATATGAATGAAGGATATATGAGAAAATGAAAAGAAAGGAGAATTCTAACTGGAAAAGATTTATATTTAACTTAAAGGTGTTTGATTACACTTATTTAAGCATATCATAAAACAACAAAACATGACAAAATCCCAATCTTGGGACCAACTATTACTTAAAAAACTTAATACTAGTACAAAGAATGGAAAACCATTTGTTCGAGACCACCTCATTTGTTGGATTGCTTGGAAGATCATTCTTATTAACATCCAATTGTTGACCATGGTTAGGCTTTGGAAAAGAATCCTTAATGTGAGGAATGTCGATGGATGGATCGTACTTTTTGTCGATCTTCCTTCTTCTCATCATTCTTTTCATTTCTGCCACCTTTGCTTTAGTAGGAGTGTACCCTAAACCGAAGGTCCCAATCTAAGCTTCTTTCTCCTCATCCAATACCACATCTCTTCGAACATCTAGAGTCCTAAATCTTCATCTCCCTCTTTTCTAATGTATGGTATGGTTGTCTCTTTATAAATGACATAATCTTGTTCGCCCATGACAGTAATGATTTGGCCATTTGCTATGAATTTCACCCTTTGGTATAAGCTTGAAGGGATTGCATCAGCGGTGTGGATTTATGGTCTACCCAACAATAGATTGAATGACCGCGGGATGTCTAATACTTGAAAGGGTATGATAAAAGTTTGCGGCCCTACAGTAACCTCTAACTCAACTTCTCCTATAATCTCTCTTTTGGAACCATTGAATGCCTGGATGACAGTAGAGTTAGGCTTGATGTTCGATGGTTCCGCCTCTAGCAGATTCAAAGTAGCTAAAGGGCATACGTTAAGGGATGACCCATTATTAATGAGGACTCATGAGACGATCTTGTTTTTGCTCTTCACTGCTATGAACAGGGCTTTGTTATGCCACCCTCGTTCCTCTTCTAATTCATCAGATTAAAATGTGATTTGATCCATCGCAAAAATTGAATTTTCTCTATGCTAGTACTCTCCGAAACACCTTCAGGAACCTTTACTTCTTTGAGGACTTTACATAAAGCCTCATGGTGGATATCATAGCTTATTAACAAACTCATGAGTGTGATATGGGCTGGTATTTTAGCCAACTGTTCCACTACCTTGAATTTGCTTGCCTTCATTTATTTTGCAAGCGTTGACTTTTCATCTTCCTCCTTTCTTTCCTTTTTATCTTGGTACAATGGTTCCTCGGTTGCATTTTTTCCATTTGGGTCATAAACCCTTCTTAATTGAGTGGGCCCACCAACCATTGCCATGGAAACATGATTGACCGCTCGGTAATCGAATGGAGCAACTTTGTAATCAGTTGAGGCAATTAGCACATGAAATGTGAAACTTTTGGGCTTTATTAACAAAACCTCTTCTTTTGTATTCTTGAACCATTCGATTTTGATTGATCTTGGGTTCCCCCTATCATACCGACGAACTCTTCCTCATTACATGCTTCTTAAGGAGCTTTATCTTTTTCCTCAAATTATGGACCTTAGCCAATTGCAGGTGCGTCCGCATAAACTCATGGTTCAAACTAATAGTAAACCAAATATTGGTACTTCCCTACTTCTTCCAAAGTCCCTATAGTTGGATCTCCATCCTGATATCTCTCCCACAGTTCTGCTTGGGTGCTTTGTTTTCATGGTTTTAGGACTAACATCTCCATGATATCTTCTTTCCTAATGACCCCATTTTGCAATAGTTGGTAGATGGCTGGTTTGGTCTTAGTACAATCTCTTAGGTTGATGTTAACTAAGTGTCCCATCATCCAGAGTTTCCATGCTACTTGTTACATGGTGATAGGCAATTCATCCAAATTTACCTCAGGCTTTGGGACTTCAGTAGTGATCATATTGATGACAAGACCATGATTTCGCCAAGGATTAGTTGAAACATTTGGAATTTCGACAAAATCCAATTGGATGAGCTTTATGTCAATGAGATCTTGAATTTTGTTTCTGAGCATCCAACAACTGTTTGTAAAATGTCCTACTTGCCGAGCTGGTGTTCACATTTTGCATTAGGATTATAATTTTTAGGTTATAATCATCCTTTGGTACCTCAAAATTAATCAGATTGTCGGCCCACAACTTAGCCAATACTGGACTAATCGGGACAAGAATTCTAGTGAACCTTCATTTTCCATTGAAATCGGATTATTGGTTTGGAAGTGTTGCTTGCAAGTTTGGATTTGGATTAGTTTTCAAAGCAAAGGATTAAGATAGTTTGGCAAAATTTGAAGTGTTGACCACATTCACAATTGCATCCTTTCTTTTATATGGAACGACTTTTGGTACTGGGGGTTTTCTTTTAGGCTGCAATTTTCCAATTGAGATAGCATTTTCGGTCCTACATTTAACTACCACTACTTCGGAAAAGATAGTTGATGCATGCCCTACGAGGTGTGAGAAGAATAACTCATCCAACGTGTTGATGAAAGTAAAGGTCAAGTCTTTTTCTAGCAATGGAGTAGTAATTATGGCAGCTAAAGCTCTCCACCTTTGGGCGTACTTGAATGATTCATCTTTCTTCTTTTTCATATTGCTTAATTCCTATACCAAAGGAGCCATTTCAATATTGAACTTGCATTGATTAAAGAAAGCTCTTGCTAGCTTATCCCAGGTATCACCTCAAAAGGGTCTAGTTGGGTGTACTTGGTTAGCGCTAGTCCTGCGAGATTATTCTAAAAAGTCTACACCATTAGCTTATTAAACTTAGCATGCTATCCCATCCTCCGTACGTACAGCCTTGTGTGCATGTTAGGGTAACCCGTTCCATCATATTTTTCAAATTCAGGTGCTTTGAACTTCTCTAGAAATGCACCTTCCTTAAATTGTGGTAAATTCAAGATCATAGATTGGTCAAATCCATCAAATGCCTTCATTTTTTCAAATAGTTTTCTTTCCATATCCCTAGCTTGAGCCTCAAGTTCTTTCTTGAGTTTGGCAGTGTAGAACTCATATTGAAGCTCATCATTGTCAAAGGGTTGGCCATCGATCCCCTTTTGTGTCCCCTAAAAGCGTTCAGGTGGTGGTAGGGGAGCCTTGAGCTAATTAATGTTTTGAGTTAAGGCTTGCACTTGTTCGGCAACCTGAGCAGCATTTGTTCCATTAAGTTGAGCCTTTGCCCAATGGATTGATCGGTGATGTTGTTCCTGGAGTTGACCATTTTTGCACGGGACCTAGTGTTAATGGGACTTCTTAGCTATTTAGATGCTATCTTTCAAGACCTGGATCAAACTAAAAAATTCATTAGTTGTGTTTTGAAAATTTCCTTCTTTATTGTAGGAGGAATGAATAAAACAAGCAATATGTGCAAGAAAATGCAAGGATATGACACATGCATGCAGAAAGGGATGATGACTAAGAGATTAGCGAATCTTGAACATTTTTATTGGAGTTGCATTTTTGCAAAACAAAGGAGCTCAAAAAATTTTGTTATTACATCCACTTTTTCTCTCTGTTTTTTTTTTTTTTTTTTTTTTGGTTCAAGAAAGGAAAACATTACATGAGATCCCTAAACTAGTCTCTTAACTTTACTTGGATAGAAAACTTTCTCCTCCAACGTATAGATCTTTTTCTTGGCATCTCTTAACTTTGCCTCTAGAGCCACAATTTTGCTTCCTATCTGTTGAAGCTCATAGGTCATGCTTTGCTCCCTATCTCAGAAATCTCAATAACATACTTCCATGTAGGCTGATACGATTTCCATGTAGGCAACAATCTCTGGACTTGGCTGAGGTGGTGTTGGATCAAGGATGTCAAGAGCCTCATACTAGATGTCCTTGTTCTTTTTCATTTGACTGGCCACATACCATCAGATAGCCTTATTTCTTGTGATCTCATTGCTCTCTGGATCCACTTCATAAACTGGTTTGATTTCCCTGCTATCCCATAAGGTCTTGACTTGTATGACCTTTACTTAGAGTGCTATGAGAGTCTTGTTTAGATATAAGTAGTCAATCGTGATTCGTTCTAAATCGAGCTTAATAGTGATGTCTTGAAGCATGTTGTACTAGCTTATCACACTGGAGGGGTAGTAGCCGGTGCAACCCGTTATACCAATCAATGGTACTGCAGAGTATTCCTTGCAACCTAATATGGCAGCTGGACATTTAAACAAACGGGCTTGGCATAGGTAATCTTCAGGCATCATATCTTCTAAGAAGGTGATTAAATTCCAAAGGGGCTCCTCGTATTTTATGTGGACCCACTCAATGAAGGATCAGATGACATTGTAGTTGATGATGACGAGATACCCATTAGTTAAACTGCTCCCATAATGTCTCGTGTGGCTGGCAAACCAAATTATCATAAGATGCATGCTGGTTTTGAAATTGCCCTGGCTTCTAGATTTAATGTGGTTGAGGCTCCTCATTTGTTCGGTTAACAAAGCTGAGACATATGATTTGCTAGTTAAGTATTAAGCTACTAACTCCACAACCCGGTAATGAATGAATAGGTCTCCATGTGGGAATAAAACAGTAGCGAAAGCAGCAACTATAAAGGCATTTACCCTGTTATCCTCACAAATTTCAGATGGTACACAGAAAATGTCTCTCTTCGTTTTGAAATATTTAGGATTTCCAAACCAATTCATCAAAGTAGACAGTCTGATGCAGTGTTCATTGGAAGCCCTCTTAGATTCAGTTGTTGGTCCTCTCTTCACCCTTAACAAGTCTAAGATGATGAGAGCTGGGCCTTGCGCAAGGTTTGGAACATAGATCCCTTCTAAGGTAGGTGAAGCTTAAAGTAACTTGACATATTCCTCAATGGTTGGGCTTAAGACATGGTTGCCCAAATAGAAAGCTGCTTCCTTTAGCTCCCATAAGTGGGTAAGAGCCTGAAACATAATAAAAGGAACATAGAACTTTGTGAGGTAAAGGATCGGGCCAAGCCTATCTCTGATGAATGATTGTTAGATGGGTTGAAATTGACCATCCATCGGTCTAACAAGGGCATAAGATCTTGAAAGTCTCACGCGGTGCTCCTTAATGAGGCAGGACCATAGGCTGGTGCTAACACTTGCACTTAAGCTTAAGGTCAACATTTCCTAATGTAGATCAATTTTAGATTACATAGGGAAATAATCTAAGTCGCAAACAAAATATTCACATAAAGGAAACTACACCGTTATCTAAAAAGAAATAAATTTCCTTTTTTTTAAAAAAAAATTCTTTTTATTCTTTTGAAAAATGGCATAACTCCTTTTTTCATTTTTTTTTTTGAAAAAACAATACTACTCTTTTTTTTTCACTGTTGATTCACCATGAGACCATATTCATCATCCTGTGATAATGAATGCAATTATTGGTGGGTTCTATAAGGTTCCTCGATTTAGTGGACCACACGTTAACACTAAAATGAAGCGAGAGGTCATTTCGCAAATCAGATGGTGGAAATGCCACAGCCTGTAGATCCTACTAGTGACCTCGCTGCCTAGGGTCTTAAGACGACCTGATTCTGACCAAATATAGCACACATTTTCATAAATCCCCCCAACAAAATTTTGTCCCCCATTTTAAGCTATTGATAAGGGGCATATCTGCACCACTTAGGAAAAACATTAGTGCAACTATTTTCAAATTAACAATTATACAAATAATATACAAGAAAGAGAATACAAGGAAACAAACTTTAAATTTAAGAATTTCAAGTGGCTAGCCCTCTTAAAAATAGGCATCCCCAAAGGGGTCATCAAGTTGTCGAGCCTGGATTTTTTTAATTTTTGGTTTTATTTCTTTGAATTCAATTTATACCAAATCCTAACTCATTTGATATAGACCATCGACTAGGAATTAAAAAAAATTATTTTTGAAAATATTTTGGAGTCACTACCCAATCAAAGTCGGAAAAAATGGTAAGTTAGGATTGATGGGTTGGTTGATCCTAACTTAGCTACTAATCTACGAAAAATTCTATTTAAAACCAAAATTTATAAACTAGAAATTTTAGATTAAGGGGGTACCCTATTAAAACCATATCGTTAGCACTTGAAATTCATAATTTAAAATTTATCCTTTTAATGCTCAACAAATCTTACTAATTAAAAAAAAAACTATGATATTCACAATTTATCATTAAAGTTTATGATATTTAGAATGAATTAACTTAAAATACATAATAAAAAAAGGTTTTTCATTTTTTTAGGTCCCTCTAGAGATGCATACATACTCGCTAATCGAGATCAGACAATACGCAGTTCTTTTTTCAAAAAAATTTAGCATGTTGGTAATTTTTATCTTTCAAACTATTTTCCATTTAAGTTTATTAATTTTCTAATTTAAAAAAAATAATAATAATAAAGAAAAAAAGGTTTTTCATGCATGGCGCTACAAGCTATCAAGTTAGTTTTTTATTCTAGAAAATATAACTTTCTATGTGACTAAAAGATTTTTTTATATATACTTTTTATTTTTTTTATCGTGTTATCTCGTTAATACGTTTATACTACTCGATATATACTACTGATATTATCATATATATTAAATTTATTACAAGAAAATGATTCTACATTGTATATTTTTTTTGTGTATATATATTTTTATTTTTTTAAATAAAATGAAATAGAAAACAAAACAACATAAACTTACTTGGGTCATATTGGAACTAGTCAAAGTAGGGTTTAGATCGGGTTTTCAGGTCGGACCTGGGTTATCGGATTAGGAAGAAATGAGACAACCGATAGAAGTTGTTGATGGCACTCCAGCAACTCTCGATGGACAAAATTGTGTTGGAACAGTCAAGAAGAGGGCAATGAGTAGTCCAGTGTGGTGATTTGATTCGAAATTGGCCAAAAGCTAATGGTTCAAGCTCCTATAAGCAGCAGTCGGTGGTGGTTATTAGTTGTAATCGATCAAAGGCTTTAGGATAAAGGGAAAAGCTATTAGCTAAAGTTTTCATCTCCCCTGAATCCCACTGTAGCCTTAATTCGCTCCAATTTAACCTCTATAAAGAGTAATTAGAAAAAATTTCAAATTCAAAATCCTGGACACTCTAAGCTTGATTCAACTCTTAATGGTGTTTTTAGATGTAACTAATTGTTTATGATGGAGATTGATGAATTGAATAGCGAATTCGACCATTATTTATACTGTTTGAGGGTCAAATTAGTTAGAATTCATTCGAGATTAGGTAGGTGGTGTTGCACCCAAATTTGAGCTTCTAGAACATGTATTGCAAATTCCAAGCTTTGATGAACTTCTGGAAGAATGACAATGAGTTCAGATAAGGATTTCTAGAAGCTGAGGTAGGTCAGATTTAAATTTCGAAAGTTTGTCTTCGTGCGTAAAAACGAGTTTTTTGTGAAATTTAGATAAAAAATTGAATGTCAAATCTATATTTTTAAGACCAGTTTTTTTTATCCAAACTTGTAGTATCCCATGCTTACTCCAAATCCCCTCCGTCAATTTGATGTGAAATGAATCAAAAATGGGTTAAAAACTAGCTTGAACTGACTATCTTGCGTGGAAAAAAATGGAGTATGAGGGAGAAGATGATGCACATGTCGAACACACAAACCTCACATGCGCCATATAGGAAAAAAAATTCCGTTGTCCCTCGCGCTAATTGAACCCTGGTCACATGTGTGTATGTTATGTTGCTTATCCAGCAAGCCGTTGGCCCATGCCTTGGTCTTGTGGTTACTCAAATAATATTTGAGTGACTTGAACCAAGGCAAAAAATAATTTATTTTTTTTCTTCTAAATTATTATTCTCTTTTTTTTTCTTGTTTTTAACCATATTTTATATTTTTTTTCTTGTTTTTAACCATATTTTATATTTTGTGCACATATTCCATTATTATTTATTATTATTATTATTATTATTATTATTATTATTATTATTATTATTATTATTATTATTATTATTATTATTTCATGGGCAAAAATGAGGTGTCTACAGTTATAAATCAAGGTAGCATCCAAACGCCAACACCTAGTATCTAGATGCTAGTCTATTATACCATAATAAAAAAAAAAATTCTAATAATGTGAAAAATGCCTAGCGTAGAAATACTATCACTTAGCGTATAGATGCTATCCCCTAGCATTGAATGCTAGCTGCAATTCATATGATTTGTTTTCTAATCATGTTAATGCCTGAATGCCATGCCCTAAGGCATGTTTGGGGTTTAGACACTAGCTGTTGTGCAATTAGGCCCTACAATGTTGTTAACATTAAGTGGAGTTTTTCCACATGAGTGCAACTTAATTCTAACAAGTGAGTAATTGTATAATGTATTTCTCATCAAAATTTTACATTAAACCTACCAATTAAACAATATCCCCTTTTTGATAGGTAACTTGCATAAAACTCTCCTCAACACATCAATCCTCCTTAGTGAAGCGATTTAGGATTAAGTGAATTTTAGAAATTAGTTTAAAACTTGATGCTTAACTAAAGTGAATACATGTTACACTCACACAAACAAAACTAACACATACACACATGTTAATTATGCAACTAATATTTTATTATTAGTTAGCAATTAAATTGCAATTAATCCTATCATGTTATTCTCTTGCTTAAAATTGTTCCTATACTCTCTTTGTTATATCTTATAGATAGAAGTAGAGTAGTGTTATTTGTTTCTTCACATGCACATCTTCTAGGCACTACATTAGTATTTGTGAGAATTAGCGTGGTTTGGATGCTGCACACCACCACAACGCGCCCCCCCCCCCCCCCCCCTTCTTCAAGAGCATTTGTTTGTTCTAGATGTGTGAAGTTCGTCATTAGGAGGTATTTGTGTGACCATGAAAACTAAAGGATGGACCAAATTCTATGTTATATCATAAGTTAATTTCTCTATCCCTGTCTATTTACTTTGTTATATTGTTTAACTTAATAAATTATTTTGCTTGAGCATTGAAATTGTAAAAAAGACTAGAATTTGTGTTAAACTCAACTTACTACCTCTTCCCCTCTTGAGGTATAACTAGGTTAGATAGGTTTTCAATTGGTATCAAAGAAGATTCTAAACTATAGTACATGATTGCATCAAGAGAAAAAGATTATGGCTAGTAACACACTAGGATTTCTAGAAGGTAAAGCTATAAATATGCCACGTTTCTTAACATGAAATAATTATGCAAAATGGAAATATATGATGGAAATTTTATTAGAAGCTCAAAATATATCTTTGTGGATTGTGGTTGAAAATGGATGAATAATAATAAGAGGAAAAAATGAGAGTAATTGCAATAAAGTGGAAAAAGAAAGAGTTCAATTGAATGAAATTGCCATAAATATTTTGTATTATGGATTCAATGAAAACGATTTTAGTATAATTTGTACATGAAAATCGACTAAACAAATATGGGATGACTTAAAAAGTTCATATGAGGGAACCTCTAGACTAAGAGACACTAAAATGAGCTTGCTATGCAGTGAATTTTAAAACTTTAAAACGAAATCAAACGAAACAATTAATGAAATGTGTCAAATTCAGATTTTTCAAATTCTAATTTCGTTTCATTTAATTTGCTTTGTATCAATCCCTAAGCCATTTCATACAAACCCTCAACCGGGAATTAAAAGAAATATAATTTTTAAAAAATTTTAAGGAGTCGCATTGCCACACGATCGAAATTGGAAAAAAATTGTAAGTTATGATCAATGAGTTAATTAGTCCTAGCTTAGCTACTTGTCTGTGAGAAAATCGATTTAGAAACCAACTTTTTAATAGAATTAGAGATTTTATGAGTTTGGAGGCTATGTTATTAAAACCAAATAATTACCACCTTAAACTCTTTAATCAAATATGATTACTTTAATGTCCTTAAATTTTTTGAAATTAGAAATATTTACAAAATTATAACTTTACAACTAATTATTAATTGAAATAGTATTCACAAGTTAATATTTACATTGATCGTATCTATGTGTACCAATTAGTAATTTGAAAATAATTTCCAGCTAAATATTTACAAAAAAAATAACGATTTTTTTATTTTATAAATCATCTAGAGGTACCTATATACCCACTAGTCGGGATCAGACATCATGTGGTTCTTTTATGAAAATTTTAATTGGTTGGTGCATTTTAAATTGCTAACTCTTTCAATTTGTGTTTGTTAATTTTTATGATTTTTTTTTTTTTTTTTTTTTTTTTTTTTTTTTGCAAATGATGGATTTTAGCATTATGAGTCATGTGGAACTATCAATTTCTAATTTATTTTAGAAAATAGGCTTTTCTAGGTGCAAAAACATTAAATTCAAATATTTATAGCTAACTCATTTAAATTCATGTATTATTATTTCTCAAGACCCGACTTATCTTACTTTCATGATTAAGCAAGCAAAGTCCTTAACCACGCATAATACACAAAGGTATTATATACAAGGTTGTCTAATAAAGAAATGTTTATGTAGATTGCTTGATTAAATCTGTCTTCAACACAAAACTTTACAAAACTACTCATTAAGTGTAGATCAATTTTACATAAACTAATATAATAGTACCATCAGATTGTGCTTCAAAAGATTACAAAACTTAAATACTTACAAAGATGATAGAAATTTAAATACTATAAGTTACAAACCATAAGATTAAGTATAAACTCTTGACAAAAAGATACTTAAAACTTTTTCAACTCCATACAAGTTCTTTTTATAAAACAAAAAAACCAACATTCTAAGGTCTTGGATCCTATTCATCAAAATTGTCCAAAAAATCCTCGAAATCCATCCCATATCCCAAAGCATCATAGAATTCATCATCATCATCTAGAAAATAAGAAGTAAGCCAGGGGGCCAATACAAAGCAACACAAACCAATGCAAAGTGACACACATTCTTAATTAATGCAATGCAATAACCAATAAATTAATTATCTTTAATTAAGTAAACAAATCAACATTGGATTGTTCAACCTCCGATTGCAATCATTAGGAACCTGGGGGTCCTAAATAACAGCAACTGCTCGGGTAGTTGATATAAGTAACCTGAATACTTATATCTCATACATAACTTTACAAATAATAATCCCATCTAGAGTTCACAGTCGTAAATTATCTCTACTTAACTTAATCCATAATATCATTTATTTCAACCAGTCTCATAAACATGAACAAAATCATATTATTTTCTTTTAAGAATAAGCACATGTTACACTGATACCGATTCCTCTATCAATTACCTGTTGAGCCACTTACTAAATGTCATTGCATCATGACAAAGGGTGGCCCAAGTGCCTAACTACCATGCTTGAATCAGAGTAGGGTTATCGCTCTGACTAGATTAAATGATACAAGGCTACAAGCACAACCAATTCAAACATTTTTAAGTTAGTCTTTAATTAGAATTGATTTAATAATGTCTAACCTAGTAATCAACAAACAAGTTACTGCATTCGTGAAAGATTTTATACTATCAGTGGAAGACCGGCAGATTGATCTAACTAAGTAGGGGAATCTGTTAAAACAAATCAATGTATATAAAATCTAACATTAATTCATAATTACAACTAACACATTTATCAATGATCCATTTCAATCAAAACATAGCTTAGCATACATTTATACATATATTTATATATCACATTCCATTATTTTAAATTTTGAAAAAAAATTAATTTTTTAATGGGTGCACGGATAGGTACATGGTCGTGCACATCCTCGTGTCTCCTTTAAGTAAGAAACACGATGGATTATAAATCATGTGTTTTGGTTTGCCCAATTTGCTTAGAGAGAAGCACAAATAAATATAAATGCCCATGTTCTTGTTGTGTTTCCTCATTACATAAGCACCCCAACGATCGGAGAGAAACATGAGATAATAGAACAACCTGTGTCCTAGCCATGTATTGTAAAACTCAAAACTTTAAAAAACAGAGAGAAACATGTTGATTGGACAAGCCGTATTTCCTGTTTATCCTAAAATACACTTGTTAAACAAATTAGAGAGAATCACATATGAATAGAGTACCCCGTGTACAAACCGTATTTCTTCTCGATTAGCTTGATTTTCGAAATCAATGAGAAGCACGTCCTAATACACAACCCCGTGTTCCCTTGTGCTCATCTTGAAAAACAGAGCATGTTAATTATTTTTTTTTTTTAACTTTAACTTCACATTTTTGCTTCAATTAGTTCACATATACTCATCTCATCAACTTACAACATCTTATATGCATAGATTTCACGTTTACTTCATCTCACACCATTTACAACTTTAGTTTCAACATTAAAGCATCATCACTACCATCATGTCAACTCCTTATTTTGTTAAAACAACTAGAACCACTTCACAACTCACTTGCTACACATTTAATAGCATCTCATATACATATACTCAATATCCACTTTATTTAACAACTTCTTTACTAATTTCTCAACTTCATCATTAGTATATCATGCTAATTACACAATTCACCTATTCATTCAAAACAGCCATGACAACTTCATTTCTTTACTCTATCAAGTTCCTAGGACTAATCTAAGTTTAGAAATCAACTTAGTTTCATCAAAACTACCTATAATTCTCTAAGAACTCATTTAGACAAAATGGCATTCGTGAAAGAAATGGGGAAAAAATGGTTAAAAGAACAACTAGAACATTATCTTAGTAGAGCTTGATTTGTAGATGATCTTAGAAGAAATACTTATTGAGTTTCAAAGAAATTTTGATTGAAAAAATGAAGGAATGATGCTTGGAAATGGCATGTGAGGGTCGGTTTTGGTTTCTATTTCTAAGAGTGATTTTTCAAAGTTTCTATATTACAAATCTACCTTTTTGACTTTAAGGCAATTAGAAGATAGAAGAAGATTATATTAAAGGCTTAGGCTTAAGTGTATGAGCTTGGTTTTGAGTATTTGGGCTTAGATTGTCATTTATTGATAAATTGAGATTAACTAAAAAAATTGCAAACTTAAAAAAAAGTTTAAATTAGTTCAACTTAACTACTTTGTAATTAAGGATATTGCAACCAAATAAACTATATGACATAAAGGATTCATCTATACCCTAATGGTTAAGCATATCAAAATAAAATGTTATCAGCTAAGTTACCACATCTAAATTCATACACTAATCAACATAAGGCAATACAATTTAACACATTTAAATACTAATACCTAATTTTACTAACATTTCAAACTTTTTAATTTAAATCATCAAATCAATGCATGCACTTAATAAAAAAACATGCATGCAAATCTTTTTGGTACATTAGTTTAGGGTATTTCATCATCATCATCATTTACCTATTCATCCTCAATTTATTTATATATATTTTTTATTTTTTTCTTATCTTTTCTTCTTTTTTTACTTATTTTTGTTATTTTCTATTTATTATTTCATAATTAACTAATTAATAAACAACAATAACTTACTTAGATCAAATAGGCAAGTGGATTGAAGCGATGCGGGTATGGGTTTTGATGGAGCAGTGCTCAGGTTAGGCTCGGGTCTAAGCTAGAGGCGAGTTTGGATCGCGGCTAATAGAGGATGATCAATGGGATTCAAAACGATGGTTCCGATAGTGTTGATGGCTAGGGGAATTATCAAACATGCAAAATGGGAGATACAAAGAAGTTTAGTAACACTTGTTTGACTCAAATATGGTTGCAAGTTGGTGGTTCGAAGCCTTTTAAGCGATGTCAACAGTGGTCCTTAGTTAGAGGTGATAAGGACAATGTCGAGCTTACTTGATCCTATTAATCATGAGCTTTGACAACTTGAAACTTCCTCAAACTCTTAATTTCTTCAAGAGCACTTGCAAAAAGAGGAATTTCAAAAAAAAAAATTCGAAACCTTAAGATGTTAGAATAAACTTGATTCAACTTTTTAAGTGGATTTTTGAGTGATTATTGATGATGGATGGCTCGTTTGAGCTTCTATTTATAGGATTGGAGCTTAAGCAAGTATTGAATCATGTTTAAATGCTTTAACCTAAAAACGAAAATTAGGGTTTCACTCTTTGATTTGAATTGATGATGATTTAGTGTTTTTAGGTAATTTTGAATAGAATATTCATGGATATTTTACCGAATAATGCCTTGGTGATGTTTCAATTCAATTCAATTCGGTCAAAAATGGTTATTAACAAACATAGAACTCATCTCACATTCAAACTTACCCCAATTTCATAACTAAATTTAACTGCTCAAAACTATGAATTGAAACCAAAAATTGATCTCGATTTGTAGTACCCTAAGTGTACTTCACAATTTTACCATTAATTTAGTGAAATTATGAAGTAAATACAATAAAAAATAGTCATGAAAGTGGTTGTCGAAGCTGGTTTCACGCATGGATTACTCCTTTCTAAGGTTGAAGATGACGATCATGCCATCCCTTACATCAATGCAATGAATCGTGCCACATGGCATGTGCTAGTAGATGCAAAATAAAAGCCAAACTTTGCCTTTCTCCAAGCTTAAACCCACGATCTTTCATTTGTATGTTAATGACTTATCCATACAGGCTATTAGTATGTGTCTTGATATGGCTTCCACATAAATTATATTTAAGGCTTCAAAACTGTACCCAATTAAATAGGTCAGTCTATTGTGGGCATTTTAATTGGGTCCAAAACTTATTTATAATCAAAATTAATACTATATTAAGCCCATATTACTTTTATTTGGATCTATGTACCTACAATATGTACATATTATTATTTTTATTAATTAATTTATCCATTTGTTGTTATTATTATATTTTTATTTATTTTTTTAAATGCAATTTGTGGCCTTAATAGAATATTTATTTTAATTATAAAAATAAGCCTAATGGGCAAAAATGGAGTGTCTACAAATGCGTGCGAGATCTATTAATATCATAAATCAATTGACAATACATGGAGAATTTTACTAATGTTGAAATTAAATTAAAAATTCTTAGGCTTTTACCAAGTCAATAGGAAGTCAAGAGGGCTACCATAGAGGAAGCGCATAATTTAAGTCAATTGTCAAAGGAGCAATTCGTTAGACCACTCAAAACTCCTGAGATGATCAAAAGATAATGAGAAGAAGCTCAAAGAAAGCAAATGGCTCTTAAGGCATCTTGCTTCAACTCAAATGGTGAGAATGATGAAGATGATGATGAGGAGGAATTGGAGCAATTGACAAGGAAATTCACAAAATTTTTAAAGCTTAACAAGAAAATGAAGAAAAGGTTGAAAGTACCACATCAGGATCAAAGAAGAGGGTGACCACATGTTTTAAGTGCAATAAGATGGATCATATCCAACAATGTTGCTTCAACACTAAGAAGGGCAACAAAGGAGCAAAGAACAAGACAATGGTAGTCACATGGAGTGATGATGCTTCAACCTACTCTGATAAGACCTTTGCTTAATGGACACTAATAATGAGGTATACTTCTTCCAACATTTCATTGCATAAATTAAGTAATATGTATGACAAATAAGGAAAAACATGAATTTGTTTCATAAAAGTAAATATGTTTCGATCTTTAAGAGACTAATTCTTGTTGTAACTAACACCAAAGGACCCAAGTACAGGTAAGTTTCTAAAGAAATAAAGCTAGGCTTTATAGGTACCTTCAAGACACTTCAAAAACTTCGATAGTGGTATTATTTTAACTTATTAATGCTTTGTGTCTTGTGCTCTAGAGTGTTGTGTTAATAATGTGATAACGTGGTTGACTATGGATTTTTTTGATAATTGTGTGATCTTTGTGCATGAATGGAGCTTGATTATGTCAAAATGAGATTGCAACTACTTAAACATGGATCTTCTTGAATATCATGTCAAAATCATGCTTTCTCATGCATAGGGAAGCACATTAAACTTGTTTAAAAGAATGAAATGGTATGTTAATGTTTTTAGGAAATTTTAACCATCTAAGAGTGAATTTCAAGCCTTGATTGATCATATGTTGTATATGTTGAAATTTATGAGTTTATATCTTGCAAGTTTAAAATGACTTTTTGCACATGCTTTGAATATTGGATTTTGAGTTTGTTCTTTTGAGAAATGATTGTTCTATTATATAGTGCTGGATGCTAAGCCTATATCGCCTGAACGGTAAGGAGTTCATGCATATTTTTTATGCTTATTTCCTTTATATGACTTGGAGTGTTTTTTGTCATTTTGATAAGTCTATAGAGGAAGAATTGTTGGTTGCACAAGATCTACTCTAAGTATATCATGTCAAATTACCCTTAATCATCCTAGTAAAAACTAGGCATAAATCCCAAGCTTAGATTTAACCCTCTACAATTACTTTTTTATTTTGTCACATATTTATAATCTTTATTTATTATTAAGGACTTTTTTATAAATACACTTTATACAAGTTTCATTTTCTTCCTTTTTATGATGCTTCTAAACATAGGAATCAACCTTTCATTTCAAAAGTCATTCCATTTTAACCAATTGTTTCAAAAGATTCCTATACAACAAACCTGACATCAATAAAAGACCCCCTTATTGATAGCTATTTTCATATATAAATGACTAAACATTGTCAAATAAGTAATAATTAATATAATTAATATCGAGGTTAATCATTAGCTTTAGTCAAAGAAGTGGTAATAATTTAAGAACCTAACTATATTCACTAAGACCTCAAAAAGAAAAAAAAAATTCTTAGTAAAGGTAATCTTATGGGTATGTATCTCTCTTAGAAATGCTCCAAGGCCTAAGTAAGCAAATTTACAACCTTAATATTCGAATACATTAACAATATGATATTGAATATTGTATACATTTAAAGACTTTTACAATCAGATAAGTAAGACTCATTTAGTTCTTACTAAGTGGCAAATAGTTTCCTCATCGAAATATAGATTTGTACTAAGGTTGACAATTTCGCATTGAATTATCAACTCAAATAAAATATGATACAATTATAAATGTAAATGTGTAAATTAAATAAAACTTGATAAGATCAATAAACAAGTTAGATTAATTTGAACCTAGTCGTAAATTTGCTAGAACTAGAAAACAACTCTAAAGCTTGTCAATAAAATCACTTTTTCTAGTTTTCGTTGTTATCTCATTGATTATAGCTTTCATTCATTTTGTTTCTACTTGAAAGTGTTTTGAAACCACCACACTATTTTGTGGTGAGAGCCTTTCATTTATATATATATATATATATGTTTACAGATGGTATAAGAGAATAAATACACATAAATATTGATTACAAAATAAATGAAAGAATCAGCCATTCAAACTCCTATAAATGATTGGTCAAAGGGTGCATTTAATTGAGGGTCAAAGAATGCATTTATGGTACGATTTAGATTAAGGTAGGGAATCCTCAACACCCCCCCGCAAGCTAAGCGTCGGATTTGAGCAAATGTGAAGCTTGGAGTGGAAAAATTGAAAAAGAGGCCGAGGTATACTTTTGGTGAAGATATCGGCAACGTGTAAGTGAGAAGGCACATACTGAGTGCGAAGTTTACCATCAATAACAAGTTCATGAAGAAAATGGTAGTCTAACTCGACATGCTTGGCTCACTTATGAGAGATGGGGTTATAACTCATAAAAATTGCACTTTTGTTGTCACAGAGAAGAACAGGCTGTTGTGGAAGAGAAATTCTAAGGTCACGAAGAAGATGCGTGAGCCAAAGAAGTTCAGCAGCAGTGAGAGCGAGGGCACGATACTCAGACTCACAACTTAAACAAGAAACAGTACGTTGCTTCTTGGCACTCCAAGAAACCAAGTTGTTGCCAAGGAAAATAGAATAACCAGAAGTAGAGCGACGAGTGTCAGGATATCCTACCCAGTCGGCATCAGAGTAAGCAACTAAAGCACTAGGAGCAGCAGATGGACTAAAAGTGAGGCCAAAAATGCAGTGTACCCTTAACATAGCGAAGAATGCATTTCATAGCAAGAAAATGGTCTTCGGTTGGAGAGTGCAGAAATTGGCTGATAGAGTTTACGGCGTAAGCAATATCGGGACGCGTGATAGTTAAATATTGGAGAGCACCAACTAGAGAGCGGTAAAAAGTGGGATCCGAAAACAGAGGACTGTCAAAAGACAGGTGCTGAGAGACAACCATGGGGGTGTGAACAGGTTTGCTGTCAAGTAACTAAGCTCATGTGAGAATATCCCATGCATATTTGAGCTGACTGATAAATAGACCATCAGTGGTGGATGTAGCTTCTAGACCAAGAAAGTAACTAAGAGAACCCAAATCCTTAGCAGCAAACTCAGAATGAAGCTTACGAATAAATCTATCAAGAAGAGAAGAGTTATTGCCTGTAATAATGATGTCATCAACATAAAGGATCAAATAAATAATGTCAAACTGCTTGTGAAAGACAAAAAGTGATGTGTCTACACGACTGGAATAAAAACCAAGTTGAATAAGAAAAGAGCTAAGTCGTTGAAACCAGACACGAGGGCTTGTTTGAGATCATAAAGAGCTTTCTTCAACTGACAAACATGATTGGGAAAGCAAGGGTTAATATACCCGGGAAGCTATTCCATAAATATCGGTTCAGTAAGATGACCACTAAGAAACGCATTCTTCACATCAAGTTGGCGGAGAGGCCATTTGTTGGTCACAGCAAGAGAGAGTACAACACGAACAGTAGTAGCCTTGATAACCGGGCTAAAAGTATCGTGTAGTTGAGACCAGGAACTTGTGTATAGCCTTTGGCAACAAGGCAGGCTTTAAGGCGCTCAATGGATCCATCAAACAAGTATTTGGTTCGAAACACCCATTTAGAGCCCACAATGTTGGTGTTGGCAGGTCGATGGACCAAAATCTAAGTACGATTATTTTGCAGGGCTTAAACTTCTTCATCCATAGCAGTGAGCCAAGTAGGATTCTTAGCAGCAGATTTGAATCCTTTTGGCTCGGTGGATGCAAGGAGGGCAGAGAGAAGACTAGAGGAGCCTAAGAGAGCAAGATTTGTCGGGTGGCAAGGTTTGAAAATACCAGCTTTGGCTCGTGTAATCATGGGATGAGAGGCCATCGAAGTAGCCGCAGTAGGAGCAGGAATAGGCAGCTCGGTAGGGAGCTCAAGAGAAGCGGAGCTAGGATCTGAGGGTGGCAAAGATGGACCTGCAAGAGAATTATTGGCGTGCAAAGACTCATCTACTGGATCAGTACAAAGACCACACGAGTTAGATCCAGATTGTGTAATGTGCTGGGGATAGGGCGTAGATAAAGATGGAAGCGTGTTTGTAGGGAGAAGACTTGGTTCCAGAAAATTTGAAAAGTGAAGGGACGATATGGATTGAGCTTGGGAGGTATTGAGGAAGGGAAAGTGAGTCTCATCAAATTGAGCATGTCGGGTGAAATAGATCCTAGAGGTGGTGGGGTCGAGACAACGGAACCCTTTATAAGAGGGGCTGTAACCCATACAACTGCAAGGAATACTGCGGGGGGGAAATTTGTTAGACATATAATAACGTAAACAAGGATAAACACGACAACCAAATGGATGAAAATTTTCATAATTCGGAGAAGAACCATATAGAAGCTCAAAGGGAGACTTTCCTATAAGAAGTGGTGTTGGCAAACGGTTGATGATGTAAGCCGCAGTGCTAAAGGCATCAACCCAAAAGCGAGCGAGAGTGTGAGAGTGGAAAAGCAGGGCAAAACCGGTTTCGGTCACATGACGGTGTTTTCTTTCTGCGCGACCGTTTTGGGCGGGAGTATATGGACAGGAAAGTTGATGATGAATGCCAAAAGTATGAAGATGAGTTTTAAAGCAATTGCTAGTAAATTCTGCACCATCGTCACTTTGAAATATTTTTATACGAGCATAATGTTGATTTTCCATGAATTTTTGAAATTTGATAAAAGTGTCATAAAAGTCAGATTTGAATTTTAATAGATAAAGCCAAGTGAAACGAAAATAATCATCAATAAATAAAACATAGTAGGCAAAACCCAAATTTGATTTTACGGGTGAAGGACCCCATATATCGCAATGAATAAGATCTAAAACATTAGACGATCGATGTTCATTACGAGAATAAGGCAAACGATGATTTTTTGCAAGTTAGCATGTATCACATAATGTAGGAGATGGTAATAAAGAAGTAAGATGAAACTGTCCTTTTTATTTAAAAAGGAAATAACATAATGGTTTACATATCCAAGGCGAGCATGCCATAATTCATATCAAGCATGAAGAGATTTATTTTTAAGGACAGAAATAAAAGTGGAATGTCCACGCTCTAGCACCTATAAGCCTCCATCTCGTTTACCGGTTTCCACCACCCATCCCGTTTGATGATTCTGAACAGTGAAAAAATCATTAGTAAAAGTAACGGATAACGGAAAATCATGTGTTAATTTACTAATGGACAAAAGATTTTTTTTGAGGTGAGGGACAACTAAAACGTCTAACAGATGAAGATTTGGGGAAGGAGAAATTTGACCAATGTGGGTAATGGGTAGAGACGCACCATTTCCGACAATAATACAATCCTTACCTATGTAGTTAGTGGATTGGTCCAAAGGGGAGGAAGCTGGAGTCGTATGGGCTGAAGCTCCTGTGTCCAAGAACCAGTCGGAAGCGTCACTTCCAGACACAGAGCATGAAGCGGTGAAGGATTCGGCAAGTTGTGTTGATTGGTCATGTTGATGCCGATCGTAGCGTTGCCTGCACCAATCAGCATAGTGGCCTTCCAAGCGGCAGATCTGGCACCGTGGCAGACGACGACCTTGAGTGGGTTGGGCACGGCTATTTCTACGGCTACGTCTGAAGCGAGAGCGGCCACCCACGTGTTGAGAAGATCCTCGGTGAGCGGTGAACGCTGCAACTAAACGTGCCGGAGTCTCAAGAGATTTTTGAAAGAGTTCAAAACTCTCAGCATTAGATACAAGATCCGGGAAGTAAGGAAGAGGCATTTGTGCCATCTGGATAGTAGAGAAACTTGACAAATCGGGTCCGAGACTATGAAGAAACCAATAAACTTTATCAGTTTCATCAACAGGGCGACCAATGGCATGAAGTTGGTCGCAAACGGTCTTGAAGGCACGGGCATAGGCAGTGACTGGACGAGTGCCGCGCTTCATCAATTGGAGGTCATATTTGAGGCGTATTTCTCGAGCTTTGGAGCGGTGGCTGAAGGTATTTTCCAGAGCGGTCCAGACCTCGCGGGATGTAGAGAGGCCGACGGCTTCAGCCATGGCTTCCTCCGTGAGAGAGGAGAGGAGAAGGCATAGGAGACATTGATCGGTGGCTTTCCATGCCAAGTATTTGGCATTTGGTGTTGAAGAGGTAGGAAGATCAAATGGAGGTGGCGGTTCAAGGGTACCATCCACATGACCTAGTGGACCTTGGCTCTCAAGAAGAGGAAGAAGTTGGCTCTTCCATAAGAAGTAGTTAGAGGAGGAGAGGTTGATTGTGACCATGTGAGTCATGGTGTTGAAGGGAAGGAGGGTGGGAGAAGAATAAGAGGCCATTTGGGGATTGAGGGATGTTAATCCTAATTATGCTCTGATACCATGAAAGTGTTTTGAAACCACCACACTATTTTGTGGTGAGAGCCTTTTATTTATATATATATATATATATATATGTTTACAGATGGTATAAGAGAATAAATATACATAAATATTGATTACAAAATAAATGAAAGAATCAGCCATTCAAACTCCTATAAATAATTGGTCAAAGGTGCATTTAATTGAGGGTCAAAGAATGCATTTATGGTACGCCTTAGATTAAGACAGAGAATCCTCAACACTACTTATATTTAAAGTAACATGGTATGCATCCTAATTTTGCATTTTAAAAAAATGTTATAATATATACGTATATCTAATTCAAATTTCTCTTCTAAATACAAATTCTTTACAAGGCATTCCTTATTCACATCTAAACATCAAGAAACCACTTATAAAAGTCAAACTTGATTTATGAATCAATTTACATTTGAATTAGCCATGACATATTGTGCATTAGCTTTATATAACAACCATGCCATAATGTTTTATACAAGTAAATCACATAGCACTCAAAGTCTCTAAAAAAGAAAATTTGTATTTATCTTATAATTCTATGATTAAATTCAACTTGTAACATAATTAGACTATAAACATCAAAATGCTAGTAATTTAATGTTTAAAATTTCAATTTTTTTACAATTTAATGCTCCTATCTCTAACCTTTGCAATCTAATACTCTTACTTTGAAAGGAAGTTTGATCTAGTGCCTTTGATGTGCTAAATTGAGCTTCATTTAAAATAAAGGTAAAAACTTGCAAAAAGTGAATTTTTTTTTTTGGCACTAAATTGGCAAATTTTGAAAATAGAGGTACTTTCACAACCTTTATCCTTATATTTACCATAAAAATAGAAATTTATCTTTGCAGTTTTTTTATAATTTAATTGTAAGTTTCATTATTAACATTTAGCAAATCAAATATGATGGATTGATATATGTTTTTCTAACAGAGACTAGATAATTAGATTTTTTTTTTGTTAATTACAAAAAATTAACCTGTGTTTTAGCGCTTTTGCAAATAAGTGATATGTGTTAATTTTTTTACAATTAACTAATCTATCATACACTCTATCTTGTTTCATCCAAATAAACCGTTAATTTAAACACATACCCAATCATGTGCAGTGCACACACGTCTCTGTCTTCCTCTAAAGACAACAACATCTTCTTCTTCCTCACGACTCCTCTTTCAAACCTCCATCTCTCTTTCTAAACTTCCATCTCCCTCAACCTCTCCCTTTGAACTCCACAGAACCAAAAAATCAACCCCTTAAATGAGAAACACCAAACCACGCCCATCCCTATATGAAACCAAACTTGGACTCATCACCCAGTCACTAACTCGGTTTGCATCTCCATCGGCCAAGATGACCCACAACCATTTCCTCACATATAAATTCCAAGCCAACACCTTCCTCAAGTCATTAATCATCAGTGCTACCATATAGTCAGCACAGTCCTCAATAAGAGGCTTGCCGGTGTTGGTGACTCTGATCCCTAACAATTAGCACTCTTAGAGGTTGATATGGTATAGGCCGATGCTACAATTGATAATGAGCTCAAGGGAACAAAAAGAGAGATAGAGTGTCGGAGGTAAGGAGAGTGGGGTCCATGTAGATGAAGGCATGTATAGAAGCAAGGAGGGAGGTGTAGTCTGGAGAAGAGGTCCATGGGTCAAGGAGAGTGAAATGTTTAGAGACCATAGAGATAGACTAAGGGGTGACAATGGTCAGGTTATGAATTAAGGTGAAAGAGAGGTTGAAGGAAATGGAAGTTTAAAGAGAGAAATAGTGGTTTGAGCAAGGAGTCATGGGGAAGAAGATGATGGTGTTGCTGTCCTTCAAGGAAGAAGGAGACATGCACATGTGATTTGTGTTTAAATTAATGATTTATTTGGATAAAAAAAGACAAAGTGTATTAAGGGTTAGTTGATTATAAAAAACAATAACACATGTCACTTATTTACAAAGCACTAAAACACGGGTCAGATTTTTTGTAATTAACCCCCTTTTTTTAACTTAGTCATGAAGCACATTTATCAAACTTGATGTAACCCCTAGTCTGCAGGCATTACAACCAGCCATGTGTCCTCACTATAAAAGAACATGCTAAGACTATGATTTTATCAATCCACAAATTTATTAACATAAATCATTTTCCATATCTCACATATTAGGGTACTTCAGAATAATTATCTCATAATAAAAAAAAAAATTCCATAACAAGTAGGTTGGTTGAAACCAAATGCCAACTTACATCAAACTTAAAATATCATATGAAAGGAAACCTTAAAACATCTTAAAACATCATAAATCATAAAACTAAAAATCAAAGTCCAATTATTCAAATAGTTAATAGTACTTTCATAAGGCCTTCAACTTTAACTGTCTTCAATATTATGTATCTAATAATCAACAAGAAAGTTAGTTCCACTATCATCATCCTCGTAATCTACATAGTCAGTTCCACTATCGTCATCCCCATAATTTACATACATGTCATATCTAGATAGATCAAACACTATGGGATCATCACCTATTCTTGAAAAATTTAAAAGAGTGAGCACGAAGGCTGAGTCCACCAAACCACAAACAAATGCGCATGAGCAATCAACATATAAATCCACATACATCATAATATCATATGTAACAAACACAGATTATTATCTTTAATTAGCCAGGCAACAATACAGTTTAGAACCATACACATCTAGTCCTAAATCCGAAGTGACTCACGACTCCATAAAAACAACTAGTATAAAAATCATAATATATACATATATTGGTGTTGGAAACTCCCCACACACCCTGGGTATTGTATCCCTACCACTCCTAGACTACCGAAATCATCTCTGTGCATGACTCCACTCAGGATAACATCACACACAAATTATCAGGGTGCCGTCCTTATAGCAATAGTCCTCCCAATCTACTACACTCAGCTAAAGATAAGCAGCAAACTCAATTTAAAGCCAAATAGTATTATATCAATTTATAAATACTAAGCCTACAATCACAATCAATAAGTAAGGTAAGGTTGTACTTGAAACAACTTTAGGAACAGAAACCCTAACTTTACCAGAAACAGCTTATCACAATCAAATTCTCATTCCAACATGTTTTTACAAAATAAACATAAAACAATTTTCATCTAAACCCCATTCTCAAAAGAACTATCAAACCTTAGTATCATACACACCTTTCTCCTTTAGATTGTAGAACCACAATATCCCCAAACACCACAAATTAGGGTTTTCCTGCAAATATCTTCAAGAACTTAATTCCCTTTCAAAATCCACTAAGAAACTTAGGAAAAGATTAGACTTTTAAATTATCAAAAGAATTGAGAAAGATCACTTACTTATTTATTTGGTTCTTCTTCCTCCTTGAAGTAAAATCAAGCTTAGAGAGGTTCTCTAGGGTTTTCTATAGCTTTAGGAGAGGTTTTGACAAAAGGAAACTAGGCTAAGACTATTTGTAGAACATAGAAAAACTTAAAATTCGAACATGTACACTGGCAGCCTATAATTTACACTAACAGCTTTAAACTCAAAGATGATTCGAATGCATTTGTAAGCTAGAAGCAACGCTGGCGGTGCATAGGTTCAAGGCTAGCAGCATAACCTTTCAAAGCTAACGGTGTACCCTTTCGAGGCCAACGGCCTTGAGGCGATGTACAACTGCATCTTCTTATCCTTGATCACATGTCTGTCATTCAACATGACACAGATATATACATTAGGGTAGACCATAAAATATTTATTTATCAATAGATAACACTTTTGCCCTTCATCATAAATCATTTATTTTTATATTACGCTTGAATTGTTATGGATTTGAATTTTCAAATATAATTAATAAAATGATCATGTTACGATTTAAACTTTTCAAAGAGAAATCTATTTTAACCTAAATATGGAACATATCGTACTAATAGGGTAGGCATAATGCCTTCAGTGAAGTTTAGAGGGGTTTGGTAATGTTTGCTCCTTTTAGGCAGATAAACCTAGACAAAGATTGGACTCAAATAGGGATTTGACCCACCTTAGACCTAAAAAGGAGGATCCATCTACAATTTTAAACTAGACAAGCTACATATAACCAGATCTCTAGCAAGTATATGGTTATTACTTATTAGACCCAACTAGTCCAAATAGATCTTGACTAGCAATTAAGAAAACAAAAAAAATAAAAAAAATTAAAGAGAAAACAAAGAAAAGATGAAAAATAAAAACATAAATGAAATTAATATTTAAACTATTCTTATATAGACTAGACATAATTATTTTTCATATGTGTTGTGACTAACAACGCAAAATATAAATGTATATTATTAATATTCAAACTATATCCATATAGTTATAGATAATTATTTTACATTTAAAGATTTAATGTGCCATGACTAATTAAACAAATATAAATATATTTTAAAAAAGTATGTTGGATATGTTTTATATAACTTCAACCTAGAAGGTAATCTTATTCTTTAATAATATAAAACTAGTTCTTATCTTTTTACTTTTCCATATAGCCATTAAACCTTTTAAGGCTCGTATTCTCAACACTATTACGGAATTCGGATATTATTATATATAAATAAATGTACATTTAATATTTTTAAGAGATAAGGTAAAGATTCTATGATTTTTTACTCCAACTTTTGTTTTAAGTTTTTGGATTAACATATTTATAATTTATATATTATTCTTTTTTTTTAATTTTAAAAAAAAATCACATGGGTTATAGGTCCACAATCTAGACTGCATGGGTTGCAGGTCCACGACCTAGACCATATCCACGTAGATCTTAGACCCAAAACCAAACCCTTAGGCCACTATTTTTGGACTCGCAACCGCTAAGTTAAGTCTCAAGTTAGGATGAGTTCATTGACCAAGTCTATAGCCTCGTAGTATATGTTGAATATTTTTTTTTTTAAATGGAGCTTAAATGTACAATTGAGAACTCGAGCAAGAGAGAGATAGTGCAAGGGAGAGGAAAAGACTAAGGAGTAGATGGTGAAGTAAGAGAGAGAGGAATAGGGAGTAATGGACGGTGAAGTGGGAAAAGGAGGAGATTGAGGAGTGGAGGATTGATCTTAGGTCAAGTCGAACTCGGGATAAAATGCATTGATCTAGAACAAATACGCTGACCTAGGACAAATATATACACTTGATACTTTTTCTTATCTGGAACAAAAATACACTAAACTTAGAATAAAATACACTATCTAAGACTCTTCGACTTGTACATAAATTGACAGTACAAATCTGTACACAACTTGACTTAAGAATTTCCAAGGAGTGTATTACTGGATGAAAATTAGGGCTATAGTGACCCGAAATAATCATAGTTAGGCGGGAGACGCAATTTTTTGTTAATGGAACTCTGCACTTCAATGGCAAGATAAATTGCATGTTTAATCATAAATCAACTTTAAAAAATTCTCTTTGATATACAAATTAGAAATGGAAGGAAACGAGGGAAATGGGAAGGAAAAAATAAAATGATAATTTGACTAAATTACCCTTATCAATTAGAATTTAGAAAGTGATAAAGTTCCTAATTTTCAAGGCATCTCTATAACTCTTCTGTTTCGATTAATTTCTCTCTTCAAATATTAAAAGATAAAATAAATAAACCCCCATAGGAAACAAATCCACCCGTTCCGACCCCTTCATGCACCAGCACCGCCTTTATCAAAATACCTAAGCACATTCTTGACACCAATTTCCATCACTTTCCTTTTGTTTCTACAGTTTCCACTAATCCAAACATTGCCTGTGAAGCACACAATTAAACTCTACATACGCCATGTCATGGTGAAACCATAAACTCACCTTCTTTTAGAGCCCCCAAAAGGCGAGGTCTAAAAAATGAGTAAAAAGAGAATATCCCTCATCGTAACAATATAAAAAAGATAGTCGACAATCATACATAATTGCATAAATTTTCTTCAGAGAACTGCAAATTATACAGTCGTAAAGGAAGAAGGTGCTTAGGGCGCATAAAAGGACATATTAACATATTCCACAATAATAATCATAACCAAAATTAATAGTATTACATAGGGGAAGCCGTTTGAGTTTGAATGCGAAAAAATAAAATGATACACCTTGTCTGATCTCATTTCTTCACCTTGAGGCTCCCATAAATGCGTTATACTATATCCAAGGTACACGAATTATTCACAGCTCCTCTAAAACTTCACTATATTCCATTCATCCATGTCCCTAAATTCTCCCTCAAATATACAGTTGTTTACTGCAAGATGAACCGGTATTGCATAACTTTTGGCAGGAAAATTTCCAATAAATCAAAGAACATTAAATTGATGATGTGGATCTGCAATTTAATCAAGGGCAGCTTTGTTTTTTCGTCCTGAAATTGGAATTGGCAGGCCTTCTAAAAGTGGCTTTGTAATGGATGAAGCTGAAAATGCCTGTAGGTCTGGTTTCAGGCTCCACTTGAAAGCTGGTCTTATCAATGACAAATTACTACCATCTGGATCTTGTAAGCTTGATGTGCTTGGTGATTTACGCACTCCAGTAGTTTCATCAGCTATTACACTATCTCCGAAACTCAGTGGACTGGACTCTGCATCTGCAGCCAGCGATGTTCGGCTAGCTGCTTTGGTTCTCAAAGCTACACTTTTCCCTGCAATTGCTGAAAAACCACTGCTTCCACCACTGTTCTCCTCTTTCAGCAGTCGCTCTGGAGTCCCAATTCCAGAATCAGCCTCAGCTTTTTGACGCCGGCAAGACTTCTCACTCCATTGATCAGTGTCACAATCGAGAGCTTCTATAAGGGGGACATCAGCCATTGCACCATTCTCTGAAAATAAAAATGAAGCCCACATTTGATACATAAAATTTTGGAAACAAAGAGGCAATGGTCCATTTCTTATTCTGATAAAATGATGTACAGTACCTTTCTTGAGCACCGTCATTTCCATGCCTTCAGCTAAGCCCTTGCAGTTTGGGGATTTGATACCATAATAACTCTGTAAAGAGCTCATGGCTGGAGAAACTTTCTTCTGGGATTGCTTGAATCTTGGAGTATTGAAGGACTCCAAGAAATTGCAGTGGCCTAGCTGTGATAGTGCACCATCAGGTTTATTGTCCCTGCAACTGAACAATCTTAATCCCATAAAATAGCCAAAAGGAAAAACCACAAGATCTTCAGGATGCCCCTATATGTTGCATACCCACCCCCCCCTCTTTTTTTTTTTTTTTTTTTTTTGGGGGGGGGGGGGGGTGGGGGGGTGGGGGGTGTGTGTGGGGTGGCTCATCTGACATATGGTCAACTGTACACAATACTGCATCTATGGGTGAGCTACAGAATTCATGCCAAGCCAAATAAACCAAACAAATTAGTTTCACATTTAGTAATATGGCATTTAAGAAGCAATGATGCACTGGGAGTACTGTGCCTCATTAAGCAACAACAATAGTCCATATAACACTAAAAGGAAATATTCTCCCAATGGCTGCATCACCCTAGATAGTGAAGAAGAGGCTACTGGGACAAAAATTGCAGACCCACAGCACACTTTTAGATCTATATACTTTAGTTGGGTGTCGAATGCAATGGTAACTCCAGGTATAATAAAGGGATTAAGATGGGAGAAATATTAACCTCCAGGCATAGATACCCTAATGAGTACTAAGTAGATTGACTGAAAAAGGAGAAGGAGAAGGAGAACAGGAAAAGGGAGAGAAAGGAGAAAGAAGAGAATAAGTACTACAAAATGATCATAGAAACAGACATTTTGCCATGCATTTGATTTTGCTTCAAACCATGCAAAGGGAAGTTCCAACATTATAACAATCTACATTTGACATATAAAAAAAATCTTAGGGCCTGGCCCTGCCAACTTGAATTGGACAAATAGAAAGAAACAACATGCATTACAAGCTAATAGCTTTTGATGTAAGCAAAAAGAAAAAATAAAAAATCAAATCCAAATGAGCATTCATTAGCACAAAAATGCGTACGGACATTATAATGACTATGGAGAAAAATTTAAGAAACCAAGAAAGTCTGATGCAAATATACGCCCATATGAAATGATGACTAGGGCACATATCATAACCATACAGTCATTGACTGCTTTCATGTCGGTTTTGAATATAGAATATTTTCTCTCATCAAGCTCTAAAAAACAAACATACTATCATGAACAAAACTTAATAGATTATAATAAAAAAATAAAAAACAAAAACCCCAAATGACAAGCATCAAGTTGGATTTTATCTTCGTGAATCCACATCAAGGGATCTTTCTTAAATGATGTAGACTACACGGCATAATCGTACTGGTATGTGTTATGACAAACCATAATACTTTGATGGTTGTTTACATGTAGGTGAGATCGTGTTGAGAAATTTCATGAGTGACTACCATATGACAGCTTCGTTTATCCATCATAAGGCAATTGACTGTTAGGAACAGAGAACAGGCTTGTTCATAATTTTAGAAAAAAATGTGCAAATTCCCAGGACAACTCAATTTCATAACCATGATAGCTGTGGAGATTTGTCATTTGGTTGTGCTATCTAATGAACGGTATAGCAGTCTAGTTTAACAGGACTACTGGACAAATGACAGTACAAGGATGAAAGAATTTAAGAAAATAAAATGTATGTTACCGTGAAGTAGTTGAACCGTTGGACAAATTTGCAGAAGGTGGATGCCTTCCAGGTAGAGGTATCCGTAGGGTCTTCAAAGCAAACATTTGAAGGTCTGTGCCCAGCCCATTCATCCTCTTGATGTCTCCTAGCTACATCACAACACAGGATGTCAATAAAGGTAAAAACCATCTACAATACAATCGCCAAAAGAAACATGTGATTGCACCTTTGCAGGTCTCAAAAAGAAACTATCAGGAGTAGCCTAATTTAATTAACCTTTCCCATATTATAATTAGGTACCGCTGTGGTGCAGAATTCCCACCATTGCACCATAGGAAGAGAATATTAATTTGCAAAATGCAACAGTGGTAACTTTGAAATGGAGCCATTTCTTCAAATGGGATAGAATAAGTTTGGCTCTTGAATTATCAACCCAAGCTAATATCTTGGTCAAAAAGAAATCATAGATGCACTGCATGCTAGCAGGTTAAAGAAAAAAAAATTATAGCAAAGATTTTTTCTTGATCAGGATATAGCTAAGATTTTAGTCAAGGCAGATGAGATATACATAAATGTTTGCACATGGACACATGGTGAAAGTCAAGAGACTTGATAACTTTTGGAGAAACAATTAGCAGAACCCACTGGCTACATTCAGATGCTGCATCAAAAGCACTAGTGTTATGATACCAAACTGGGAAGACATGACAGCTCAAAATCTTAGGAAGGACTTTGCAAAAATGAAATACATGGAGATAAGTACTAAATAGAGAGCATGGTTGAAGACAATGCAACGTAGCAGAACTTCTTTTGTGATTATCAGAAGGATTTTTTCAATCTTCTATTTGCATATGTTCCAGTCTTCTAGAATTATTGCAGAACAAAACCAAATCAAAAGGAATACTAAACCAACGAAGAGGCGTGGCATCAGCTGGTACTTTGGCAAATATCTTACACTTATCAAATTAACAGCAGCCATGGTTTCGGCTGGCAGACAGTGAAATAGGACAAGAACCGGGAAAGCGAGCTGGGTGGACTTAGGGATGGCAATTCCTAATGGCTGGTCGTGCTTGATTTTCATTTTGTGTCTAATTCATTTCAGTGTCAAAATCCACAAAATTGAATAAATGCCATTTTGGTGTAATATATATATATATATATATCTATATCTGGACATGATTTCATGCTTTATCTCTCTGGTCATGTTTTCAGTATGTCGTGCAATTGTATCAGGTCGGAAATTGCTACCCTGGGCTGAAACTTCAATTTGCTGTTTTCGCTAAGAATTCAGCAGTGTCGGTGTTCAACTAAAAACTTGGCCCCAAATTAACAGCTATATGCCTACCTCAACCAGGACAAAACTGTCGGCAACTTTCCTCTCTAAAAATAGTATCTCCTTCCACGGAAATAAAAAATAAACGAAACAAATTGAAGTATGAAATAATGCATATTAGAATGGTGACGCTAATTAAAAGGAGCATTAAAACAAGTACTTATTCCTTAATTAACACTTATGAAGTTTTAATCCTTTTTTTTTCTTTTAATTCAAACATCAAATCTACTCTAAGAACATAAGAAACTGAAAAAGCTTCAAATTTCACTAAGATCAGGTATAAATCCAAAATCAGAACTTTAACACGTATTGCCCTAACTTTAACTGAAATAAATCGAGCCATACATATTAGATCCCACAAAACGAGTTGGCACAAATACCTCAACACCGTATTTGATTGCGATTCCAGCTAAAGTATCCATCTTTGTCACTTGATGCTCTATATAATTATAACCATTAGCGACTTTATTTACATTCCCATTACCATTCGATGGAGACATTCGAATATCTCTCTCTCTTCTCTTCTCTTCTCTCACTTTCGGATCTATGGACTTCCAAGGGAGAACGTGGAGAGGAATTGGACTGACTAGTAGAATTTAGAGTTGTTAAATTCTGATTTTTATGTACCAGGAAGGTTCTACTTTTTACGGTTAAGTAAGAAGAACGCGGAGAAAATAAATAAGGAAGTATCAACTTTTATTTATATTATTTTCTTTTTGTTATGTGCATGTTAATAATATATTATTAAGCAAATCTTTTAATTTGTGTCAAAAAAATTAAAAAATAAAAAATAAAAGTATGGCATTATTTATTCTCTTTTTCTTATACTTAAGACTGCTACTTAGCAATCTCTCTCCCATCCTCCTTTACTCACTCCTCTCTCTCTTTTCTCTTTTTTTTTGGTTTTTATTATTGTATTTGTTATGAAAATTATATTTTTCTATTTATTGCATAAATTATAAACGGTCAAACACATCTCCACAAAATTTTAAAGAAAAAATTATCTAAAGATAAATTATACAAAAATAATTATCAAAATATTAATATTAAATCATATGTAATAAAATGACTCATGTATAAATATCTAAATCACATTATTTATACATGAGATGCATATACTACATATAATTCATGTACAAACACATGATTTACATGTTTTATATATAACTTTACATTAATATTTTTTACAATTATTTTGTGTGATTTATATTTATGTAAAATTTTATTTGTATAAGCATATAATTTCTTCAATTTCAAATAATGCACCTTAAAGCTATACATGGCGATTGCTCCAATGTCTCCATATTGCTAGGACAAAAAGACAGAAGAGTTTAAAGGGATTTGTTAGCAAGGAAGTCTGTAAATTTTAAGTGCACGTTCGCTTTCAAGCTTCTATAACAAACCCTATGGTGGGAAAGGCCACGTTTTAAATTATTCATTCATTCTTCATTACTTTGAAATCATATATTTAATATTTATCACAATTAATTCTGATATTAAATTTGACCTTTTTTTATTTATATCTCATCATTTACATTTTCATTACCACAAATCTATGCCATAGGTCTGATTCATTTATGACAGTAGAAATCAAGTTGGTATTGTTTATTCAATTTAGAATAAGTAATTTTTGTTCCTTTTCTTATTGAAGAAATGTTCCAATTATATACTTGGCATTTTTACAAGTTATTCCTTCTACCAATGTAATTTTCTTTCTTTTTTTCTTTAAATGTTACCTATATATAGTTATATATTTAGAGAATTGAAGACTTTGTTTGTCGTAGATGAATTATTTAATAAAAGTCAAGCATCAGCATCGCAGCTCGCTCTATTATATATAATTGTATTATAAAGCGTGAACTCACGACATTATTTCAATTGCACGCTTTATGCTTTTTTGAATGATTTTGTCCTCATTAAATATCCGATATCTATATTAGGCTATGGAACCAATACCCATGTTATGAATATATAGCTCTTTACATATCATTGAATTTTATCGTAATAATAAGATCACCCCAAATAGAAGAAAATGCAAAACATTTTTCTTGATAACAAACATATGCCATGGATCCGTATTTCATAGAAAATGATATTTTTCTAAATATATATTATATATATATTTCCTAGAATTTTGAAATATATTGGTTGCACCCGAACTTGTAGTTGCGATAATATTATGACATCATACAGAACTTTTCCAGTTGAATGTGACCATACATTAGGTGAAGGTCACTATATCAAAGCTCAATTTCGAATTTTTTTCTCTGGTCCAAGTCCATAACTTTTTCCATATATCACTTCGGAATTGACTTCTCGCGTGGCTGGCGTTCACATGTAATATAAAAATTTATGAGCATGTCATGTACCAGATTGAAACTCATGCAATCGCATTTAACCCAAGCATTAGCACATGGATAAGAAGGTACTGTTCACATATTGTTTGGATCATTGAAAATTTACTATAACCATATTTATATTAAATTAGTATGAGCTCAGTATCAGTTTGATATCGTTTATTTAGTTAATTTATAAATAAAATTATTAATTTTTTATCGATATCATATTTGTATCTGCTTAATATTTATATGATTTAAAAATGATGCCAAAACGATATCAAAACAATAATACAAACATTGGTATAGCTAATGGCCATCTGTCTCAACTTTCTCGCATCAACTGCGAAACTCATTGACCAAACATCACAGGCAAAATATGTTTCAATTGAAAACAGTGATGATTATTTTTAATCAATATTTTTTTTAATGAATTATAGATATAAAAATTAGTTGATCTACATTTAATGTAAACTACAAAATCTTATAAGTATTATATTTTTATATAAGAATTTTTTTAGTTATATATAAATATTGATACATTTTTTATAAGAGTTTAATTTGGTTTTACAAATTGTTTGGATTAACCCTTCAAACAAATTATAAATTTATGAATTGGTTCAATTTAAAAATTTTCAAACTAAATTACTGAGAAAATACTTTATTTCCGAATTAATTTGATTCGGTTTATGAATCGTCTTAGTTTGATCGAATTATTTTTCCCACCCTTGATAAATACATAAATATCCTTTACATAACAAAATATAGATAAAAAAAATTAGAAATTGAAATTTGTAGAAAGGAAAACTAAGTTTAGTAAGTATCAATTGAAATTTTAATATATATATATATATATATATATAGAGAGAGAGGAGAGATGGATAAATATTAAAGGCAATCACCTATATTAATGCAATAACATATGTGAAAATTTAAGAAATTAAAAATTAATGGAAAAGAGTAGATAACTAAAAAAATAAATTTGTAAAAATTCTATTATGAGAAAGATGGAAAATATAGGTCTAATTCCGAAACATTATTTTTTTCCTCTCAACCGAAACATGATTGTTTAAAAGGTGGAATGGTAGGTGTTTTTTTTTTTTTTTCATTACAACTGAGAATGAGATTTAAACTCGATATCTTTAACTTGAGAGATTAACCTTTAACTTGAGCAATTAGGGAAGACATTACTAAATTATAATGCTATCCACAAGTGGAATGATAGTGATAGTGTCATCTTTGTAAATGATGTGATATTTGCAATTTTTTCAGTCTTAAATAGAGCAATGAGTGCAAGTGGCAACTTTAAAGGCTGGAAAAATGCGAGAAACTGCTTCACGTGTAACATATTTCACTCTATGGCTGCTAATATGAGGTGGCTGCATTAATAAATTACTAAATTTATTTGATTGATTTTACAAGCATAAACTACTAATTCGTTTACTTAATATAAATGGTTATTCAGTTCTCTTTTCATTCTACATTGATATCATGGTATTCACTTAATAGGAATGACGATCCATAATGAATTGTTATTACGTAAAATAATGAATAGCAATTTATGTCTCCACATCATGCATGAGCATTCAATTAATTATTTTTCAACTTTATCATAAATTTTATCTTAAAAATCACATATATCATTATTTTTTTTCTATAATAAAGATAAAGGGTATTATAGATATTTTACATTTTATTCTCATTAATTTTTATTTTATTTTTTATACCGAGTGAATATTTTAATAATTATTATAACTCTATTATATTCCTGTTACGATTTTTGAATCATAAACATCCAATTTAGTCAGCATAGTTCGAACTCATCATGGTGGAAACAATCTTCCTTCTTCGTATTATAAACCGTATCGTGTTTTTGTAGGAATGTCTTGGAACATTATGGCTTTTCACAAAACGTGCTTTAGTTTTGCCGGAGGAGAAATAATTGCCAAGTTACATAGTGCATACATTAGCAGAGAAATAAGGAGATACCTAAGTGCTGGGCAAAAAAGGAAAATTATATATTTTTAATAAAAAAATTATAAAATGTCCGAATTAAAAATATAATACCGGACATGTTAAACATGTCTTTTATTATGTTCCAGTAAACTCATAAGGTCGAACTACCGTTGGTTTTTACCCCCAGAAAAAAACGAGAAATTGATGTTCGCACCCGACATAGATGTTTTGTTGAGTAGGGAAAAGACAGGAACTTTTTGACCTTTTGAAACCATTTACTTTATTCAACTTATACCATGTTTGCTTATTCTATTTAATAAAATAAAAACACCTCATTTTTCATATGATCCTCCTTGTTTGCTCTGGTTTTCTTTACTTAGTCTTCAAGAGATGGGATTATAAGTATATCAATTTCGTTTTTTTCAAAAACCGAACTTAAATTATTTAAAATTTGTTTGATTTAAATAATATTTTCATAATTATTTTTTTTTTCTGATGGTGATGGTGGTACAGTAGTAGATTTGAAAAAGAGACCAACACAAGTGGTTCTCCTAGGATTTTCTTTGGATTTAACAAAATTAAACTAGTAGATGCGGAACCATGTTATATGTGCTAATAAGTAGAACTTTCTTATTTTTATTTATGTAATATTATATGATATTTTTAAAAGATATCAAAAGCCTCTAGCTTAGGATTGTAAACGAGTCGAGTTGAGTCGACTCGATACAATACCAAGCTTGAACTCGAACTTGAACTCAATCGAGCTTTGATTTTTAAACTCAAACTCAACTCGATTTAATATTTGATAAACTCGAACTCGACTCGATTAAGCTTGATTATTTTTTTAAATATTGATTTAACTATATAGAGTATTTAATATTCCATAAACTCGAACTCGACTCGCCTCGATTTAATATTTGTTTAAGCTTGATTAAACTTTCAAGCTCATCGAGCCAAGTATTTTGAAACTAGAGCTCGATAACTACTCGAGTAGCTCGAGCTTGAGCTCAAATCAATTGTAAGCGAGTTGAATTCGAGCTTTCACTAAGTCGAACTCGAGTAGCTCGCAAGCTGTCTCGACTCACTTACAATCCTATCCTGCCTCTTTTATTATTATAAATGCTTACCACCATGTAAGTAGATAAGATTACTATATTATTAAAGTAGGATGGAGGTATATGTAGCTGCCATAGAGGGTACATTTTCCAATATTATCTTTTTGTGTGATATTTTATGGTTAAATAAAAATAGATAAATAAGGTCTTTGTTGTAAGTTTAATAGGAACCAAATTCTACCAACAACAATATCACAAGCAACATCAATGCTTTTAGAATATAGACAATAACATAATATCCAGCAAGGATGCAACCGGGTCGGGTTTCGAGCGGGTTATATGAACTCAAACCCGAACCGACACTATAGGGCAAACCAAACCCGACCCTATAACCCTATAGGATTTTCTTCTATATCCAAACCCGCCCTACAAGGTTTATTCTAAAACCCGCCATCCGCCCGTTTACCTACCTGACTATTAACCCGATTACCCGCTCGACCACCTGCTCGATTATCAACCGGAACCCGCCTTGCTTATTGTTTTTTTTTTCAATAGATTCAGTAGACTTAACCTAATAAAATAATAGTCTAATAGTATAGCAATTCACCTTCTCTTTATTAATTTATTTAAAAATTTAGCATGTTACTATGTTTACATTTAGTAAATGTATTTATATTATAATTTGTTTTTTACTTGGACTAACGGGTCGGGTGGATATCCATCGGGTTTAGTAGTATCCAAACCCGACCCTAATACCCTATAGGATTTTTTATCTATGTTCAAACCCGACCCTATATACCCTATAGGGTTCGACCCTATAGGATTTTTATCGGGTTGGACGGGTTGGAATCCCGTTAATGACCGACTGCATCCCTAATATCCAGCAGGTTATTCCCTTTTTAGAGATGATAATTATTGCACGGAGGAATATAAAAGCAAAAGTTGTTGAGGGGTAAATTATCAATTATATTAAAATATTTGGATTTTACTGTTGAATTAGTTGAGTTTGGTTGATACTTGAGATAATTTAAGAGAGATTAACCTAGAGGGCTTATAGTAGAGATATTGGATTAATTCCTCTACCACCAATGGTTTTTAAGTTTATGGGTTTCAAAAGACTCTCTCTAGGTTACTTAAAAGAGGCTCGTAAAAGGATTTATGAAGAAGCGGACTCAATTCTATTGTTTCATCTTATTTGAAGGATGTTGTCAATAAAAAATTATATAAATACTCAAAACTCATCCTAATCATTTGTAGCAATTTCGTTATTTACAGAAACATCAATGTATTGTCTTTGGAATCGCAAAAGATTAAATATAATTTAGAACAAAAACTCGCTACATTAAATTTAATGCTACATGCCTATCCCTCTATCACACATTCATTAGAGCTTCCTAATAATCCATAAAATCCTCCTCTCTACTCTCCTAGTGTTAGTCATCATTCACTTATACTTCTATATCACTTTAGTAGGGTCACATATAGCTCGAGATATATTTTGTACAAACGTAACTTCAACAACTAGATCCATCTCAATACAATAGTTCTATATATTCTATGTTATTCTATTTTCATTGTTCAAACACCTTTTGATCATATATCAATCATATATTTTTTTTTCTCATTTTCTTATATATATATATTACAATAAAAAATGTGATTGTATGACTTCATGTACTCTTAAAAAATGTATCATCTGATAGCTTCTGAAAGAAGAAGATGGTTAATATTAAATGATTGGTAAACAATAAAGCAAATTTATTCATTTATTATTATATAAATTACTTTATAATTTATTTGCTTAGTCCGGGCTTTAATCAAACAACTTTTTATTTTTATTTTTTTCAATTGAACACACGTACGGTAAATGTATCCCCTATATGAGTGAAAGGAGGCTAGTGGTTTCTTTTTTTTTTCGAATGAAAAAAAAAAAAAAAATTGAAAAGAGTAAAGAATCGTGTGCACAGTAGTAACTGGAGCAATGACCCGAGATAAGTTCAAGTTGTTTTCAATAAAGGTAATAATTTACAGCTAGGTCATTATAAACAGCTTATATTCGAAAAGGTTTTGTCTGTATAAATGAATAAATGATGCAAGACTCTTTAATATTATATATAAAAAGTTTCTATGATTATCTACTAGTTAATTATCTAACCGTTAAAATAACTGTAATAATTAAAATATTAATAATTTTAATAATAAATTTTTAAATGGAAAGCATTAGGTCAAGTCGTACCTAGAATAAAACATACTGATCTAGCACATACCTAATATATTTTACACCTGAAACAAATATACTGACATAGAATAAGATATATTAACCTAAAAAATTTTATACCTAAAATAAAAATACACTACCTAAATCATAACAACTTACACATAAATCATCGTATATAAAAAATAAGCAACTTTACATAAGTATTTCCATAGTAAGCAACATTTACAAAAATATAATGTAGCGCTTGTAATACTTTCATTGGTGTGTTCTCAATCCGAAGGGATTCTCATAGTCGGGTCAAATCAGGTCTGGCAACCACAGCTCATCCTTGTAATTGAGGACTGTAACTAGTAATTTCATCATTTAATAATAATAACAGACCTGTTCCTCAAAAGATACCCAAGAACCCTTTCCATCTCCTATCCTTTTGTGTAATTTTTGTTTGTCCAACCACAAGCTGAGTTGGCAAGAGAAAAAGAGGTGTATTGGTCATATAAGGTATCTTTTATCTGGCTTCTAATTTCTTGTTTTGTTTGTGCAGTGGTAAATGGCGTGAGACAAATGATTGCGTGGACCGCGTCTGGAGGAAATGAAAATGGGGATTATCGACTTGACGAATAGAACATAGGGCCTTTTGTCGTCTTGTTTGGTTATTTTTATTTTCTTTCCAATGGTCAACATCGCAGTGTTACGCGTCCTTCGTTTATATTTGAGTTTTTTGTTGTAGAATGTGTTCAGAGCCAAGATTAAATGATTCTTTTTTTTTAATCCGTTGGAAAGTTTAAAATTGATTTTTTTTTGGCATTTTAGATCAGTTTATGCATATATCCTAATTATTTTAATATCATATTCTATCATATTCAAATAAAAAATTATATAGACCAAACAGATACAATATAGATATGATAAATAAGTTATAAATTTTGATCAAATAACGTATAAATCTAACAATCCAAAAAAACCCTTAATAGTTTATAATATTACATGCTCTATTTCAAATCAAATCAAATTAAACATGCAAAGAATAACCATAGATGACGGATCATTAGATATATATAATACACATATATTCCACTTTTAGATATTCATGTTATTAACTTAAAAAACTATCCAACTCTCTCTTTATTATAACTCAGAAATGTACAAGGACACAAGATATCCAAGGTGGAAGCAAGACTAGAGTTAAGATTTCAACATAATAACAATAGTTTGTTAAAATAACAAACTTGCAATTATAATAGTTGTAGTTAATAGTGCAAATAAAACAATATAAGTAGGAAACATAAAGAAGAAAAGGGGAATCGATAAAACCCATTTTCGAAATCATAGTAGTGTGATTGTAGAGTTGTCAACTCACTCAAATAGCCAAGCCTTTATCATATTCTTCATCTTTAGCTTCCCTTCCGTTAATTCCTTACAAGATGAACACAATAAAAGTACTTAGAGAAACACTTAATCATGATCGATAGTATCTTTAGAAAGATCTAACAAATAGTGCATAGATCTAATAGTTCTTTTGTAGATTAATAAGAAAACTAATGAAGCATTGAAACCCTAAATATACTTTAAACATCTAGCTTGAGGAGTGTTTTGGCACTTTGACAGGGATTTTTATTGGACTTGGATGATGCTTGGGTTCTAGCATTTGGTGCTCTCGTCTTCTTGAGCAAGTCATGGAGATTCTTGACTTTGTGGAAAATGGCATCTGCATCAAGATTGAAAATACAACTAGAAGACATGGCATTCTTCAAGAAATCATTGTTAGATCTTGAAGAACATATCCACAATAAAGAAAGTCCTAGTAGGATTTCATTGAATCAAAATCAACTCAATGATCGTTAGCAAACTCAAAAACATGTTGATTCATCATTTCATCCATAGAGCAAAAACAAAATTCAACATCAACGACAACATGATTTGATTAGTAAGCAAGTTTCATCATTGATAGAATCACAATTTCAATTTCCATCATCCAAATTAGAGGGTATTTATACAATAGTAAATTATAATGAATTGTCATTGCAATTTCTCAATTTTAGGCTAGATAGATCGAGGCCCAATCAACCTTGTTATATGATATTGCAAGTATCATCATTCCAATTACTTTCTCCATCTATATTAGGCATAATCAAGCAAGGTATTCCATGATTTTTTGGCCGATCCTATTTCTTGGTGTTAAAAGTGAAATTCTCTTGGATCATTACCATATAGATGAAAAATATTATCTTACACTTGTAATTTTTGCTATGCAAGATGCAACTACTTTTTATGGTATAGGTGTATGGATGAATTCAATCATTTTAAACTATGGGATCATTTTGTTAAGTCACTCATCATAAGATTTGGGTCTTTCCACTATGATTGACAAAAGGATAGGATTTTACTTTATTGACAGCAAGAGAGTAAGAGTGAATATGATAGGAAATGGGGTGGATTGATGTAAATGTCATTGACATACTTAGTAATATTCATGTAGTGGTTGAATAAGATGTTTTTTAAGATGTCTTCATGTTGGAAGAGAGAAAATTCACATGATGGGAGGAAGACAAAGATATGCTAGAAGAACACAATATTATTGATAAGGAAATAGTACCGACAAGTTCTACCATAGGTAGGGACCTTGATTCGTTAAGAATCTGCTAAGGTTCTTTATGTCCTTGATCTAACACGGTTTGAGAAATTCCAATTTACGATAAGATGTAAGGGATTATCAAGATGTATGATTTTTGAGTTGGCTTAGGGACTTCAATTCACCATTTTAATGCTTACTACAAGCGTATTGTATAACATGGACAGCTAGCATTTTTTAAAAGATCACTTATCATCATTGACACAATCAGGGTATTTTTTTTTTTAACCACAAAGAGCACAGATATGTCATTAATTCGTATCATCAGCAGCTATGGGATTGTTTTCTACTTCAAAGGGCTCAGAAATTCAAATTTCGCTTTCATATGAGTGTCACCACCAGCAAACTTATGGTATGGGTAGATTACTCATTTCAAAGGTATCATTCTCATCATTACCACACACTATACTCTTTATGAATGAGACACACATGAATCTTGGAATATGGAATCTTATTCATTGACTTTAATAGATAATAGATAAGACATGGTCATTTAGTCTCATAAGTTCCATAATTAATTCTTTAAGCAAAAGAACAATAACTTGCTACATGGGTTAGTGAATTTTGAGTGGCTCACTAGAGGGCCATATTATTTCTTCTTTGAAATTACCTAAAGGATTGGCTAATGGGTAAAAATGTGCCCCATATTTTCATACAAGGACATGATGTTTATGGTTTTCTTTTGAACATTTCTACAAATACGTATGGGGCAACAAATTTTTTCAATTCTGAGGGCAAGGTTGTTTTTGATGAGGGGAGAAATTGTTACAACTCATAAGTGTACGAGTATAGAGGAGATTTCCAAGGTGGAAGCAAGACTATGACTTACGATTTCAACAAAATAACCAATAGTTTGTTACAATAACAAATTTATAGTTGTAATAATTGTAGTTAACATTGTACAAGTAAAACAATGTAAATAGGAAACATAAGGAAGAAAAGGGGTATCGATAGAACCCATTTCAAAAATCATAGTAGCATGAGTGTAGGAGTTGTTAGCTTACTTGAATAGGTAAGCCTTTATCATCTTCTTTACCTTTAGCTTCCATTCCATCAATTCCTCACACAAGATAAACACAAGAAAAGTAATTAGAGAAACACTTAATCATGATTAATAATATCTTTAGAAAGATCTAACAAAGTAGTGCATAGATCTACTAATTCTTTCATAGATTCATGAGAAAACTGATGAAGCATTGAAACCCTAGGCAACACTAGAAAGGAGACAAGAAACATAACTTGAATGTCTAGCTTAAGTATTCTAGAATATGATTTGTTTTTGTGTACTTTGATAGGGATTTTTGCTGGACTTGGACGGGGCCTTGTATTTAGGCTCTAACACATACACACACTCTCTCTCTATATATTAATACATATATATCTTAGAAACTATCATTTAATAAACATGAATAAGTTATTAAAAAAAGAAAGAAAAATATATTATCTCTTCTTCTTTTTATGAGATTAATCCTATACTTTTACTGAACAAATTTAATTAATATATAATTGTGATTAAACCATTGGAATATTTATTATATTAAATTTATATATTTATTTTGATGGCCAAATAATAGGTTGGATAGTTTTATCAACAACACTGTAAATGTCTCTTATAATGAGACAATTGTAATTACTTTTTGACCAATATTTGTTTAGTTAAGTAAATATAATGCTTGCATACAAAGTGAAAAAAAAAATAATAATAAAACTTCCATTACTTATAACATGAAGTTTTCTTTCTATTTATTTATATTATATCCATCACATATGCAAGCTTCACAGTTAATTAAGAATCTGAAGTTTAACATTGAATTCGTTAGAACATATACAATTCACCATGACTCTCGAAGTATAATAGTGGAATTTGATATGGTACATATTGTAAGTCACAGGTGGTTTTCTATTCAAGATTAACTTCCAAGGTGGTCCGATTTATGAATAATGTCGAGAATGACAATATCGCTTTGTGACATCAGAGCATCTTAAAACCTCCTCCATTAAACAAGTATTTACATGTAACACAAGCACTTAAATCAATACACTTGCTTTATTAGGCACTTCTAACAGGATTAGGGGATAACCTAATTTGGTCATATACGTGCATAAGATTATGTCTTTTTGTTTTTCAAATTGCCCATGCTTTTATGTTTCTCTAAATTTAAATAATATTTTGACCTAAATACTTGTATCACATATAAGGCATAAAGATATTTACTATATTTGGAATGGTGGAAATCTAATGAAATTGAGAAAATGGAATAAATCCTTGTGTTTAGATTATTTAGTTTGGATGAAAATATAATGAATTCAGTGAATATTGAAGGAATTATGAGTCATTTCGGCTTCTCTATTTTTTTTTTTGTTTTTTTTTTTTATTTCTTCTCGCCAAATTTGAAGAGAGCCTAGGAAAAGAAAGCATTAAAATGCCCTGAAAAGAGGGGGATAAAAGCAAGCACTAAAATGCCCTGAAAAGAGGGGGAATAAAAGCAGGAGTACGCCACTTTTTACGCAATATCACTCTTGATTAAGACATTAATGGAGTTAAATATATAAATATAACCGATGTTGATACTTTTTTACAAATAAGTGACTTGTGATTTGATTTTTGACAAACATATTACATGTATTTTGATGTATTTACAAACAAGTAACCTGAGTTTTAATTTTAACAAATACATCACTAGTATTTTGGTGTTTTTGTAAATAAGTGACTGGTTTTTATTTTTAATAAATATATTACTTGTATTTTATCACTTTGTGTTTAAAATTTAGATAATGTATTTGTTAAAAGTCAAAATAAATATCAAAATATAGGTCATGTATTTATCAAAAATCAGTCACTTAATTGTTAAAATATCAAAACATGTGTTATGTATTTGTCAAAAATCAAAACCTAGATCATTTATTTGTAAAAATATAAAACACGTGTCATATTTTCATAATTTTCTCAAAAAAAATTCCTATTTCCGTAATATTTCAAGATCATTTTATTAGTTGAAAGGGTAATTAAGTCAACATTTTATTTGTTTCTTTTCTTTTCTTTTCATTTATATTTAGCAAACAAATAAAATAATTTTTTTTACTTATTTCCATTTATTCCACTTTTATATCAAAAGGAATATGAAAGTTTCTTCCTCTTTTTTTTTTTTATCTTTCAATAACTTTCCACTTTCTAAAGGGTTACCAAACCTATAAGTAGACCTTTCTTAAAAAGCAATCTAGTAACCTAGAATTTATTTCTTCTGAATTGATAAAGATGTTATTTTGTTATTTTAAAAATATAAAAATAGTATGATACCTAAGGATGAAATTGATTAAGCAAAAATTTACAAATCAAGCAATGGAGTACTTTACGAGGTTTTTCTTAATCAAGATGAATACAAAATTATTTAAGTATAGCTGAAATATTTACAATGCATGTCTAGTTAAGTAATAATATCTTATCTAATTAGAGTAAAAGTACGAGTAAATTTGAAGTAAAACCTAGATTAATAATTGATTTAGATATTTCAACAAGTTAATCTAAGAAAAATATATTGTATAGTTAAATGAACTAATGTAATTGAGCTAGTAATTGATTTCAAAAGAAAGTAGATTAAATCATTTCAATCACCTTGTCCAACATACTAATTTATTCAAAGAAATTTCAATGTCAAACTTAGCCCATTAGCTCAACTTCAACCATCCAATTCTTCAAATTAACCAATTACTTTAGAACTTAATATTTAAATTCTCCAATTATCAAATTCTAGCCCAAATAGCCAATTCAACAAATTAATTTGCTAAACTAATCATTCAAATTTCAAATTAGCTAAATTAATTTCTTAATCCAGTTTAGCTTTCTTTTAAATTGATTTCTCTCGCCTGATTATATTTCTAAGGCTCCTAAAATGTAACACCAACCCACTACATAAGCCTAGCCCATTGAAATACCCCAAATTTTACCAACCTAAATTAGGAATATGATAATTAAATACTATAAAATTACAGATAGTTTTGAATCTTATTTTAAATTTAACTTAGTAATTGAATTTAAATATTTTAGTTATTTGAGTTTTGTAAAATATAGAATATACTTAAATGATTTAACATAATTGAATTAGTAAATGGATTTAATTGAAAATAAAGATTCTAATATAGCAAATACTCATTTTAACTTATCAAATTACTTCAATTTCATATTTCCAACATACCAATATACTCAATCCCTTCCAATTATCGATTTGAAATAAATTTCTCAAGTTGAATTACCTAAATTCCTAATTCACTAAAATTGAACCTAATAAATCTTTCCTCATCTAAGAAGTAATTGACAACTATTATTTCTTAAAAGAACTAGCAAAACTACCAATTCAAGATTTCTTGCACAATTTGTATTTCTTCTTCTCACGTGTCATTTTCAAGATTTATTATATAAACTGAATTCATCTTCTTATAGGTCATCCTCAAGGTTACTTATAGAAGCTAAACTTCTCATTTTTGTGGGTCATTTTCAAAGTTACCTGTACAAATTGAATTTCTCTTCTCTGATCCCTAAACTACCCTTCATCCTTATCTATACCAAGTGATTAAATCACCCTCGTTTCTACAAATATCTAAGGGCACCCTAGTCATTCTTAACATGTCATAATAATAATTTATATTTACTAAACTATCCCTAGCCCTTATATAATATACCATAAATATCCACTTCGACCTATAAAATTACTTTAATTACCTATTTTAATAAATTCAAATTAATCAATCCTCTCCAACTATCCACTTGAACTCAATCTATCAAGTTCAATCGCCTAAACTCCTAAACATTCAATTTAGCCATTTTAGCCTAAATTCCAACTCCTTAAATAGTAGAAATTTAAAGCTAATTTTTTACTTTCAAATACCAATTCCTGAGCAAAATTTTAGATTCAAGTGATAGATTAACTTCTCTTCAATTAGAATTCCTAAATTTGATTTTTAATGCCAATTAGCATACTTTCTCTTCTTACTCCTTAAATTCAATCCTTATGCCCAAAAGCCCATAACCTAAAGCCTATTCCAATACATTTAAGTCCAAGCCCATTCACAAAATTCAAGTCAATATTAGTGAAGCTCATAATTAAAAGATTGAGCCCATGAATCAAAGCCCATAAGACCATTCATTTAGCATACACCATCACACACTTTATAAAACCCTAAATTCTAGAAAATACTAACATGTGAAAGGACCAAAATAACCTTACCTAATTCTAAAGAATTATACACTTATGAAAGGACCAAAATGCCAATAAATTATTTAAGAAAAATGACTAAAAAGCCCTTAAGCCTAGGGTTAAACTGTAAATTAGATTAGCTTAACATATAATGCGTGAATGTTATACATGGTGGCTAGACACGTCTTAACCCTAATTCAGGGCATGATAATAGCCCATCTAATTTTCCTTCTAGAAGCTTATACCACATCAATCTTATCCTTGCCAATTTTAGCATAACTTATTTTATATTATTATCCACTATTGTGACCTCATTGCATCTAGAAACTTCCATGTGTGAGAAAATTCCCTAGCTACCCCAATCCTTTTGGGTTGAAAAACATGCCCCAAATATACGCACAATATGCTCCAAAAATTCTGTTGAAACATAAATCTACTCGATCTAAAAACTAAACTTAAAAATAACATCAAATTGATTCGTATCTCAGGAAAATTAAGTAGTGTAATTCCATAATTTATCTCATTCTTACATTCAATCCTAAACCCTTACTAATCTCTAATTTCTTTTGAAGTTTAGGTGATTCATTGAGGTGGGAATGGATTAAGCTGGTGGAGCTTCATCAATCATCAAGGAGTGCAGTAGTGAAGGGCTTTCGAATAAATTGCTACTACAAGTAAGTAAATTATATAAATCGTTGTGTTAATAAAACGCGCTAAAATATAATACAGTAGGATAATAAAAACATGAATTGATGTAGTATAATTTAGGTAAATAATATATATTAACTGGCCTTAATTAATTTGTGCATTTGTTCATATATAAATTGTGTTTACTTTTAAATAAACTAATGAAATTTGTGTATGTTGCATTATCTATTACTGTTGGCCTGATATAGTATAATAAATATTTTTTGACATTAATAATTGAAGTTGGGAAAAATCAAATATATGCATAATCATGCTGGACAAAATATATGTGCACACATATATACTTTGCGAAATTAATTAAATTATCAAATGAATTTATTTCTAGATGAAATTCATGAAATGATATTTTAGTATTTTTAAATGAAAATTAGAAAATTTGATGATTTTTTAACATAGTTTACTATTTAAAAAAATCAAATATGCGTGTAGTTTGTGAATTTTAAATAAAATTTTAAACAAATTTATTTTAGATGAAATTCATGGAAATGATAGTAAACTATAAATTTTCATGATTTTTTAAAATTATTGTACTATTTTAAAAAATTAAAAAAGAAATTCGTCTAGAAGCTATGTTTTTACCTAAAGAACCTTCTTCTTCTTCCTTATTTTTTTTTATTTTTGGCAAGGACTGAACTGGTTGCTTTTTGTGTGTCCTGGATAAATCGGTTTGTCGGTCCAATAGATTAGGAAGTCTACTTTCAATTTTTGCAAAGTGAATCTAAACAAATAACTAAAGAACTGGCCTAAACCTAAACCTAAACCAAACCTAAATCGATCCTATGCATTGATAATGCCCTGTTTTGACTTTATTTCAAGTTAAAAAAAAAAAAAAAAAAAGTAAACCGGCGTGTTTGATGTTTTCAACTACTAAACCAACTTGAATTATGTTTGGTTAATAAGTTATTTCGATTATATTTTGACTTAGTTAGATTTTTTGTTGAATTGAAATTGACAAATATGAGTTATAGGTTAAATTGAGTAAATGGGCTAACTAGTGTATAATTGTGCTACGATTATTAAAATGAGTTTATTAGCTGATTTGAATTTAAGATAGATATTTGGTATTAATGCGGACTTTCATAACTATTACATGTAAAGTTGGACATACGGGTTGCGTCTTGCGAGCCGACCCACTTACCAGATTAAAAAAGTAGGCCGCAATCAAATTTTTTTAGCTCTTTTAAAAGCGAGTCAAATTGGCTTGGCCCATTTAACTCGTGGCCAAAGCAGGCTAGCCCGCGGGCCAACTGTAAAAGAAAAAAAAGAGAGGAACAATTTAACAAAAAACTAATAATAACAACATATTAGTGATTATTTATCGATGAGGATTGATTGATACACATCACATGCATAATAACATTCCTTTAAATGACACATTTATTAATTTAAACATAATATTACATCCAAAAAATTATTTTCAAATCTTTTTTCAAATACAAATAATTAAAATAGCAATTAAATTAATCATTGATATATAAAACATTAAAATACATAAATATTCCAATTTTCTCACAAATTAATATAAAAACAAAAATAAAAATAAAAAATAAATTCCAGCCCGCTGACCAAAATTGTCTGGCCTGTTTAACCCGCTAGTTGGCCCGATCCATTTAGCCTATATGCCCACTTCTAATTACGTGCATAAAGGAATTAAAATGAGTATCGATAAGTAATTTTATGACTATATAGGCTAAAATAACCTAAATGGGCCTAACTAATAGAAATAAGTTCAACTTCAACTAAGTAACTCAAAATGGACTTGGCAAATAATTCAAGGTCCAACTTGGCTAATAAATTTCAAAACATGGCTAATAAATTTCAAAATAGGCTTTACCAATTGATTTTGGACTTAGATATTGAAATAGGGTCCAATTTAACTAAATGACTACAAATGGGCTTAATTAGTTAAAGTTGACTTAGAAACACAACCTTAGACCCAATAACCATAATTTCTAGCAAAGCAGACCTACATTACACCAAATTGGTCGATTCTAAATATTATTAGGCTTTCCTTAGCAAATTAGGACCTAAACACTAAAAATAAAGCCTTTGCCAAAATTTATATTTTATGGGCTTAAATCCTAAAATACGAGCTTGATACCCTTTAACTATTTCAATTGGGTCTCGTTTAAAAAATGTTTAAGTCCACTATCAATTATGGGTATTGAAATACCTAATTGTGCTCAAATTCCTTTCCATGGGTCCAAAAACCCTAAAATACCCTTAATGGGCCTAACTAAGAAATTAGAAGGCCCAATAACCTAATTAGGGTCTAAATTCAATTCAATTTGGCATGAATTCAATTCTTAGATCTAATAATCAATTTATTTCCAGCTAGGCCTAATTTTAAATCAAAGGCCAATTCTACCTAACTTAACACTTATTTTCTTTAATGGATTCAATTACTAAATCTCTAAAGCTCATTACCCCCAAAAAGTATAACACTTAAAAATTATTTTATTAAACCTAATTTTATATTCCTAAAGGCATAGTAAATCTGAATGAGAAAATACAATCTTTTATTTCAATGGGCGTAGTTTAAATCACTTAAACCCAATACCCTACACAGATTCAATTCAAAATATTGATTAAGGCTTCATATTATATAAAACCTTATATTAATGGACTAATCAATATGACTTTCATCATAGTTTTCATCCTTAATTCTTATACAAATTAATTTTCATTGAACAAATATTTGATCAACCTATTGTCTATCGTATGATCTCTTACCGACTACTAACATAATACAAGTATGCAGTAATTTGTGTATTGTTTACCTAGGATAGACATCTTAAATGAACTAAAACTTAAAGATGGTCTCATAACTGAATGTGTTGTTTATGCATATGTCATTTAATTCGAGCCAAGTAGCAAAGATCTTGATAAGCGATGTCAACATGGTAATTAGACGGTTAGGCCATCGTTGATGGCTTGACAAGTAGTTGATAAGGAGGAATGGTATTGAGATAATGTATGCCTAAATCAATGAGAAGTAACATAATATGATTCACATTAATTGGACCAGTTGAACTACGTTGTATTATGGACTGAGATGCGTAATGATTGTAAACCCTAAACAAGGTTATTATGTAAGAATGTCTCTAAGAGATTAGGGTATTCAACCTGGTTTAATCAAACCCCTGAACAGTTACTATTACTTAAGATGTTTAGATTCCCGTAGCATACTGATCGGAGTGTGAATGTTCCTTTGTTGGTTGTTTTGCCTTTAAATAATTATTATAAACTGTCGTGTGTGTTTGTGTTATTATGTACCAAGTTTCGACTCACTTTTATTGTTTTCATGTACTGATGGGCTTGTTAGTGACTTTTATAGATGATTTGGGTTATAGAACCAACTTTGAGGAGCTGCTCGATAAGCTTAGTAATTAGAGTCCCAAGCTTGGATTTATTTTTGTTTAGACTCATTTCTAGACTTATTTTTATCTATTAGACCTATTTGCGAGCCCTGAACTTGTATTTAAACTTTTAGTACTTTTTGAATACGTTTTACTATTATTGTCTCCTATGGTTTTTATGGAGGTACTTATAACTTTTCGACAGTCATTATTAGACGATTATCCTCTCATGATTAGCCTACTCGCGGAAGTAGCTTTTTTTTTCAATTATTTCAACAATTTACTTTTTCATTGCATTAATAGAGGTTTCCACAATTTAAATAAATGATTTTGGAAACTAAAATTGGTTAGCAAACGAATTTGATAAACTGGTCATTTACGATGGCCTTTACATATAATGTACCAGTGTTATACATTGTAAAACATAGTATGTCCTGACCTAATCGAGCCATGACAATAACCTCTTAATAAAATATGAGTTTAGGTGTGTTAGTCTATAAAATTATAATTATAGTTGTTTTACATGATCCTACTAATCTTATGTAGAATGATGAATTGGACAGCCTTACGTACTTAAAGAGGGTAACACGTAGATTGTGTCATTGGTCCCTTTTCTTTTGTGAGAAAGGGTGGGTAATTTCCTAATATAAGATCTCCATTCATCATATACACAAGTAGCCTTACTTGATGCCATTAAATATGATTTTGAACATGGTTGTCAAACTCCAGACTCTACCTAAAATCATCATGGTTCATAGAATCGTAAGATTTTACAACTAATGTAAATTTACTTACAAAAATTATAGGATAGTCAATGTAATATTAAAACTTTGAATAAATGATGAAAATAAATAAATTCAACATCAATTTTAGTTACAATTAGGGGTAGACACGCATCCATTTGATTTAGATTATCATACCATAATTTATGGTTCGGTTTTTCTCTGTCTCAAACCAAACCATTAAATAACAATTTAGTTTAGTCTGGATTATGGATTACATAAAAATTATACTATCGTTGTCTAAAGGCAAATACAACACCTCTTCAATTCATGGCATAAGGTACGAAAGTTCACAACTAAATAACAATTTTCCCTTAATGGCAAAAAAGAAAAAAAAAAAAAAGAAAACAACAATTTTCCTTTTCGGTTTCTTACTTTTCTAAACACTTACTTAAGACATCCGTATAATTTAAAGCTAGTTTTTAACATGCGGATAATAATTTTTTCTTAAATTTATAGTCGTTCATAATACCTAACTTAATTCATGAATTTTAAGGAGGAAACAACATGAAAATATTACAAATTTTCCAATAAATTCGAATCAGTTAAAAAAAGAAAAAAAAAAGGATAGATAAACGTTGAATAAAAATTTCTCACATTCAAGCATGGTATGAGTCATCAGTCTCAAAGTTGGACACTAACATGGAGAGAACACTCAAAAGCAAATATGATGAAGAGAAGATAATGATAAAATCTATGAATGGACATATTAAGTAATTGAGAGATGATTAGAATAGTAGATGTGGTACTAATTAGGATTAAGATTATGGGAAAATTCTATGGTTTTGTGGTAGTTACAACAGGACTAGTTAAAGGTCGGCATCGGTTCCAAACTGGACCTAACCAAAACTGGAATCGGGATCGAAACCGGATTGAGTGATTCCGTTCTGGTTCTTGGCCCGTTTCTAGAACCGAGGAACCGCTTAAATTTTTTTAACCTCGTATCTTTGCCGAATAACTTAAATTTATTAATCATAGCTCTTTTCGGACTTTAGTGTCTCTTTAGTTCTGATGTTGTATGAATCAATGGCTTTTCATTTCCATAAAACATGATAATGTAGAGTAGAACGATAGAAGGGGAAAAAAAACAAAAAACTATAGTTTCTTATTGGATAGATAATCGATGAAAGAAGATACGTATAAATTAAGAAGGTCTTACGGGTCATAAAACCTCATTGTTTTTGTTTATGTTTGTTTAGGAAATCTATGTTTATAATAATATAGGGAAGGATATACAAGATATTAGCAAAAAGATGATGTATTGGTAAAACAAAAAAAGGAGCTACATGCTTTTATGGGTGGTTCTTGTCATCTTCATCAAATCCATGAGCTAGGGCTTTTTTTTTTTTTTTTATTTGATTCTCTCCATTAAATTGGACATGAACATGTTTGGCTTATAAGAACAAACATTATTCTTGTAAAAATTTGGTTTTTTTTTTAGTTATATCTTGAAGCTCTTTCTTTTACGTGGCATCTTAAAATTTTAGTATGTATATATTATATACTTATGATGACCTTCTAGGTGCATCTCGACTTTTGTTTTGTTTTTTTGTGTTTTTTCTTTTGGGGGAGCCGGATTGGAACCATTGGTTCCACCTTCAATTCCGCTTTCAGAATCCAACCATATATATGTCTACAATCGGTCCCATCATATCATTCAACAGCTGGTATCTATTCAAATTGTGATCGAAGCCTTTGGATATTTTTACATCCATTTTTTTTATAATTAATTTAATTATAGAAGTAGCAACAATACGCTCCTATCACAAGACTGTAGAAGTTCCCTAGCATTATATTATTTGAGTCCATCTTTATTTCTTTATTCTTTTCTCTTTATTATATAGTTAGTTTTTTAAAAAATTTTAAAACATAGTTTGTTTTAGATTATGCACCAAACTAAACCTGTCATGCCCAAAAGGTACCCTAAACGTAACAGTCCGCTGCATGCTAAATGAGACTTAAGAATCACTACCACAACAATTCAAAAGTCTTGTATTAGATGCAAGGCGTTCTGTTACGATAATAGAATACATATGTAGTTGGAGATAGATAGTTCAACTTGATAGAATAAGCATAAAAACATAAACCACAGATATCTTAGGATCATTTACAAAGTACTAAGGAGCATTTCCCTGCTAAACAAAAAGCCCAAATATTAGTTTTTAATAACAACCCGAGCATTTAAGGTTTCCTATGAAAGTTTATACAAAGCTAATTATAACTTCTAAGGGAAAACTCCTAACTTCGCATTACCTGATTTGGCCCAGTTTGGGGACGCAACCATATGTACAGGAACTGCATAAAAAAGAAGCTATGTGAGTATAAGCTACGCTAGCTTAGTGAGTTTCACTTCCAAAATTAAATACTCCATCAAACAATAGGGCAAGCAAATTATATTAGACAATCATATGAAATGCACAAGCACGTGAGCATACAATACACAACTTTCCGAAAGTCTTATGTTGAAAGGATTTACGTCCTCTATTTGGGGCTAGGTGTTTTAGGCCCATACGACCGTAGATTTCAATTTTTTTCTTATTTATATAGTGGTTGATTCGGGTGCCCACCCACTCATTCATTATGTAGTTGATTCAAGTGCCTACTCCACTTTCATTTTATTTTAAGCGACACCGCGCCACTATCCGAGTTTTCAGGCCCACCCGTTGCCTAGCTATTTTGCCTTCTTCCCACATAGGTATAATAACAAGTGTAATGTGACTCACATATGTTATGCATGGGCAATTTAGTTATATGGTCATGGCATATTATTTGATTGAATTATAGGCGATCATAGAAGTTTCAGACACTTCAATTCTATACTAAATCATACATATATTTATAACAATTCCCATTTCGATATTCTTATCATCAATTCAACCACGCAGAATTCACATGCATATTCTAATATTATCTTGCTCTAGTTCTAATGCCACTATCATTACAAACGCAATCATAAGCATGAAATTTAGGGAAAGTGAACTCACTCGGTCATGGACACCGACCTCTAATAGTAGTACTTTGGAGACAAGAATTCTCCTAATTCAAAGTCACTTAAACGAAATAAATACCCAAATGAGTATTTCAAACAATAACTAATTCCAACCTATTAAATAAAAACTATTAAGTTTGTAATTTTCATAGTAGATGGAAATCCCTATTTAAAACGGCCATAACTTGATCATTTGAACTCGAAATTTCGCAAATAAGCTATTGATTTCTATCTAATTCGAAAGATATATCTATTTATGATGTTATTCATAAGTTTTGAAAGCTTTTAGGCCTTTTAAAGCTCGGATCGATAGCTAAAAATTGCATATCCAAAATTATTTTGTGAAATTTGCATTGTTCCTATCAAGTATATATTATGTGCATGCAATATCTAGAAGTTATTATCATGAATGGCATGATATGAGCTATATATATGTGTATAATTAATGATTTTTGGTTAAAAAGAATTTTTGAAAAACATTTACTTTGCAACAACTTCAAGAACACTTGGTTGAGAAAAACTAGCTTTTTCTCTTTGAAAATTATCCATATTTTTACTAAGATAAAGCCTTAATGACCTATATGCCTAATAGCTTCATTATTTTAATAAAATTATTCATTTAGGAGTTGGAAAATAGATGTTTAAATAGGAGTTTTGCCTAGTGACGAATTTTACACAATTTTAAAAAATGAAAATATTATTTGATCTATGTTTGGAAACCTTTCCTTTGTTTTAGGTTTACACTTTGATAAAATCCATTTATTATTGTCAAAATTAAGTCTTTACTATCTATATACTCTAAGGCTTCTATTTTTTCTATTATAATTCTCATTTTGGCATTTGGAAATAGGTTTTTAAGTGGGGGTCATTCTAGATCCGAATTTTGCTAAATTATCTTAAGGTTATTCTTTGGGAAAAAATCATTTAGTTTTGCTAAAATTAAGTCCTAACCAAATTTACTCCCTAAGGCTTTCATTTCTTTAATAAAACTCTTGTTTTACGGTTGGAAAATAGATGTTTACTTAGCATTTCACCCTAGTTACGAATTTCAAGTTTTTATTGGGGTTGAAACAAGTTCTAACTTATCTTTTATAACCTTTTTCTTGTTTTGAAAATTTCTATTAGTAAAACTAAGCTGAACTTATAAAAATCATTCATTTATGATACCTATCACCTAAGCTCTTATATTTAATGTAAAAACTTCATTTTGAAGTTGGAAAATAGGTTTTTTAAATAGGTTTCTTTTGCCATCCGAATTTCCAAAATCATTTTTGTTAAAGCTAAAATAGATGTTAGACTTTTTTACATACTCTCATTATCATCATGCTACTACAAGTCTTTTATGTACATAAGACAAAAATTTATGGCATTTATGTACTCTAAACAAAAAGATCTACTATATTATTCATGTCATGGATGCAAATGCAACATAGATAATATGTAGATGAGTTTAATGAAAGAGTATATATACAAAATACCCATAAGAACAACATAAAGCAATAATATAGCAAAAAAATAATAAAACAACTTAAATAAGAAGATCCACACATTGTGATGGCAAGAATATCATACTTTAGTATTTCCACATCCCTAGCATAAAGCTTATAAGGATTTTTTGGTGGAACCACATATGTATGATCTTACCATAACATGTTTTATTGTGGTAGTAGGGTGTAGATCTATTACCTATTGAATGTTTGGAGCTAGAAAACTTGAAGAAAAAATATGTGTGTGTGTGTGTGTGTGTGGAAGGGAGCTCACGGCAACACAAGAGAGGGACAGAGGGAGAGAAAAATTTGTAAAAGTTTTACTAAAGAGAAAAGAGAGAAAAGTGAAAAGTGAAAGATAAAAAAGAGTTTATATAGGAAAAGAAATTAGGGTTTTGTGTGATTAATTAATTGAAGAAAAATCAAACAAATGATAGAGAGGACAAGGGAGGGGGGTACCGGTTTCATGCAAGGAGGAGAGAGAGAGATTTGAGTTTGTTTTGTGTAATAAAATTCAAATTTAATAAGTAACTTTAAGTAATAAAATGTATTTAAAAGGTAAATCTATAAGGAAAATGATGTAAGATTGTAAGAATAGGTCGTAAGGATAGGATGCAAGGATGTAAGAATAGGGTATGGGTGGTTGTATTTGGTGAATAGTGTGATAGAAATAAAAAAGTAGATTAAACCATTAAATTACCGGTAGTAATGAAAATACGATTAGAGGCTATATATGTAATTTTTATAAATCGAAAAATTTTTATAATTATATTTTTGAATTCCTTATTAAATTTCGGTTATAAGGAGTCCTATATACTATTTTTCTATTTTCGAGTCCCGGAGATCAGTTTTCAAGAATAGATCCTGATCGGGTGCGAAACGAATGAATTTCTCTAAAATATGATTTTTATGTTTTGATAAATTATTTAGGGCTATATTCTAGAGTTACCTCATTTTTATTGTTTCGGGGTTTCGTTCTCGAGATTGCCGGACTTAGGGTTTCTAGGTCCAACTAGTCCTAGCATAGTCTTTTAGGGTTTCGGTTTCCGGTTCCAATCTTCGAAACAGAATTTAGGTTGCTAAGAGAACGAGGGCTTACAAAACCGTAATTTGTTTGGGATTAACCAATCCAAATCATTAGAAAAAAAAATTATGATTTTAGTTTGGTTTGGTTTGATTTGATTCGATCGTTTTTTGGCCCACCCGTAATTATAACACACAGCTCCATAAAATTTATGGACTCATAGCATAAAAATTCAAACATATATTATTATGCTAAAATCACCTTTACTATGTAGAATTGCAAGTGTACAACAAGCTTGCAGTGATTTTATTAATTCTATTATATAAAATCGTAATCTTCAACGAGTTGTTCTAAAAATGATTTTATATGCAAGTTGAATCAAAGTTATCTCACCAACTTGTAAACTCATAAAAATGTATGGATTGATTTTTGAGTTGAAAATCGATTATGGTTAAGATAAATGCTGGGCACAATCTAAAACAAAAAGTGGACATTAATGAAATAAGATATTATCCATTGCGTTCCTTGTTTTGATGGTGGACATGTCCGACCACTTTATTTATAATTAAAATAAGCTTAAAAATTTGTAGCCATGTTTTAATGCAGCGTTGTCTGCTATGATTATGTTAGAGGTGGATACATTAAACCTGGGTAAATGTAGCCCATGCCTATGATATGATTCGAAAGATTATGCCAATGTTAAGCAACAGAAATTGACTTTTAGTGAGATTGGACACGTCTGATCACTTGGTTGGAATTAATATAGCCTGAAAGATTTGTAGCCATGTTTTAATGCAACATCGTCTGCTATTATTGCGTTAGAGGTAGATAAATTAAAGTCTTACCGAATGCGACCTAGGCATATGGTATGAGTCAAAAGGGTATGTCATTACTAAGCAACACAGATTGATTTTTAGGTCAAAAAGTTGATAATTTAACTTTTTTGGTAAATAAAGTTGATTTTTGTGTGAAGGCACCTCGATAAATCGCTAAGTCACCCCAAAGGTTGAAAATCACTAGTATGAAGTTTGATTTTAGTTTAAGAATATCTCTCGAACTTATCAATATATACTTTTATACCACTAAATTTTAATATTAGAGTATTTTTATTAAATTAAAAAATTAAAATATCATTTATATTATGAAGTTGAAAAACTCATTTATGAAAGATTTTACCCTTTCATGTTTGTTTTAGTTGCTCATTTACTAATATCAGTAGCTGAAATAGTTTTAGGGTAATGATTAGATCTTGAACTAGCATGTGTATGGATTTTGAGCTTAATGTGGTTATGTTCGTGTAATTTGACATAATCTCTATAAAAAGTAAAATTGAAAGCACTTTTTTCTTTTCATTGATGGCCAGGCAAGTTAAAATTGACTTTTGATTTTTTTTTTAACAAAATCTGAAATATATGTGTAAAGCTAAATGATTTGCTTCGATGTAGGCTGTATTAGAGGTGGGAATGCCTTAATTTTAGTGTTATTATAAAGATCTTGATACAATTAAATGTGTCAGGTATTAACGTTATTTAGCTAGTTGACTATAGTGAAAATAGAATTAGTTCCATAATAAATTAAAATGGTTGTGACTAATATTTCATTAGTCTATTACAATTCATTTTGTACTTGTTTTTATTTTTACAAATCATTTTTAGTGATTGTTAATTCATAGCTAAAACTAGGGGAGGGTTCAATCTAACTAAACCTATTTGGATCGTCTTCTTTCTTTTCGCTATTATTTGGTTTGTATCTCTTTGAAATTTGAAATTTGAAAATTTTATTTGTATATTTTATGTTTTTATTATGTAATTATGATAAAGATGGTGACTGACATATGGAAAATGAAAAGCAAAAAATTCACGTATTTTTAATAGAATATTTTTCAAAAATATATTTTATTCATTGGAAATAAAGTTTTTGGTAGGTAATTAATAAAAATGAATAAAGTAAATGACAGATAGGTTCAACTTTATATGCATTTATTGGATATCTAATTTTCTTTCTATATCTTATTCTTATCAAACACACTATTCAAATGGAAAATACAAATGTTAATGAAATAATAAAAATACAGAAAAAAAAAGATGAAATTGACTTATAGTTGAGTTCATGTATACCGCAGGTTTTGTGAAAAATCAAATTTCACTGGCTAAACAGATATAAATGCACTTTTGAAACTTTTTACAAAATTCAAAATATAATGACATTTTGTCAAGTTTCATATATAGAAATGGACCCAAAATGAATTGCAATTCCATAATTTATTCTTATTTTTGTATTTAGATACATTTTTAAAAGGTGAAATCCAATTCCTACAAATTCACGATTTTGGTTTTAAGGGAGAATTAATTACAATTCCATAATTTATTCTCATTTTGTATTTAGATACATTTTTAAAAGGTGAAATCCAATTCCTACAAATCCACGATTTTGGTTTTAAGGGAGAATTTGGGGTTGAACACATGTTTAGGGTTGTTTTTTAAAAAAAAATATACAAATATAAATTATACAAAAAAATTACCAAAATAGTATTCATATATCGTATCTTGGAGTGGAGATACAAGTATTTATACTTGTATTGCATCTTCAGATAGAGAAATAGCAACCTAGGCAAAAAAAAAAAAAAAAAAAAAAAGATGCTTGAGTATCACATGTTGGTTATGCGATACTTGTCTTATCCTGTATCACATAACCAACGAGCGATACATGTATATTTATAGGTGTATCGCACAACCAATATACGATACACTTATAATTTTTAAAAAAATTGTATCACATCAACAAGATACTATACAACAACACTATTTTTGTAATTTTTTTTATAATTTTGTTTTATGAAATTTTTTTTAAAGTACATAGTATAAGTAATTTCCTCGAGAATTTGATTATACAATGGAGAATCACTGTAAAATTCCTCCCCTATTGAGGATTATTGCTATAATTACATATTTATCGTCTAATATATTTATTATTCACATTCATATTCATTCCATTATATTTCATGTATGTATCCAAATACAAAAATTTATTTATCATTCTATTCCTCACATTTTAATTCGCTATATTCCAAGTTAGTCCTGCATACTAAACGTAACACCACAAGTTAGGATTGTGATTCCTTGTAATGGACAATTTCGACTTTAAAGACGAATTCGATTTCACTTCTTGGTCCACAAATTAAAATTTCATTCTAGTTTCATTAATTATATGTAATTTAAGTATTTTTTATTTTATCACATATTTATAATTTGCATTTGTTATAAGAGACATTTTGGCTAAATATACTTTATATAAATAAATTTGTCATTTCGAAACTCATTTAGTTCCAATTATTTTTATTCCAAACTATTCTTTTCATACGTAGCAAGTGTGATTTAAATGATTTTCCCAAAACAGGTTTTACGAAGGCTTATGCGGTGTTTGTTATTTCTACGATCCTGGTGCGATCAAACGTGCTAAAATTTAGCGTTGGCTTGTTGGATAGACTATAGTTGCAATGGAAATAGTCCCGACAATTAGTGAACTGTTTGAGAATAGGGAGTTACTTGCCCTTGATATTCACAGATCCTTGTAAGAGTTTGCCAATCCATAGCTAAAGCTTGCTACGTTTGAAGCATGAATCCTGTTTTCTTATCCATTGTAGAATTTATAACGCTAAGATAATGTTTAATTTTCAGTAAAGTACATAAAAAAGAACAATATAATGCGATAAAAAGAGAGATAGACAGTGCAAATTCATCACACTATGCTAGTTGTACTAAGTAAAGCACAGTTTTTTGTTTAAATATATATATATATATATATTTTTTTTTATATTGTTTGTAATGTATAAGTATTATAATTAGTAATAATAATATAGTGGAAATAATGTGATGATATGATAACAACTAATTACTAGTGTTGTATCAGTGATAATAATAATAGTGGTGGGGAAGCAATGGTTGTAGCAATGGTAATAGCAATGGTGGAAGCATCGGTGGTAGCAACAACAATAGAAGAAGTGGTTGCAGTTGTGGTGCTAATGTTAAGAGTAGTAAAAACTAAAAGTAAGGTGAAAGTAGTGTATTAGTTTAGTGTATTTGAAAGGGGATTTTATTTTGTCTCATTCTATACAATTTAAATATAAGGGATGAAAATCTTAGAATTTTTTTTTCTAGCATCTTGACAAGCGCTTTAAATAATACCGAGTTCATTTTACAAGCTAGGGATGGGCTTAGGATTCAAAGCTAGGGGCAATTTATAATTAGGACTACTTCCATATTATAATGCAAAGAATTAGAAAAAAAAATTATATATAAAATGGTAAAAAAAAAACATCTAAGTCTAACTTTTTGGTCTTTTCTATCATAAATTTCATTTATGATAGAATTTGTTTCAACATTTTCAGCAATACTTCTCTCTATGCAAATCAAACAACAATAGGTGAAAAATTCATTGTCCATCTTATTCTGTGGTCTTTTTAGAGACATTCATGGTAAAAAAAAAAGTGCTCTATTATTGCTACCGAAATGGGAAGAGTTTAAACTAATCGAATCAAATGACCAATTAGATGATAAATGAATACTTTTCTAGTTTCCACTAATATAGTCGTAGATAAACTCATGGGGAATATCAACTTCATAATGTTGTACTGTATTTTAATATGAATCATTTCTTATTAAGTGAAATCCTTAGGGTAAAACTTCCAGACCAACTCACATATCTAATCAACACTCAACTTCTTAATATTTTTATTTTGATTGTGTCTTTAACTCTTAAAAGACTACTCTTTTCCCCTTTTTGGCTAAATATCTACTTTATTGATACCTTTCACATATATTATGATAAGCTATCACTTTTTCAAATTAGATATGCATAAATTGGTAAAGAAAAATGTTGAAACAAAACAACCAATTTCAAACTTATCTAATACAAATAAGGTATTTTTGAAATTTTAAATCTCAATGATGATATGAGTTTCTTTAAATACCATAAAGTAATACATTATAATATTGATGAATAGAAAACCAATTAACAAGTATCATAAATTTGGAAACTAAAAAAAATAAAATATAAAATATAAATGGTAACAACTTAAATATGAAGTCGCCAATAATAAAGCTTAATATAAAAATTTAAATTGATTGACATTGCCATTAATATCTTCGAAAATATTTTTATAGTATTCTATATAGTTAGAAAAAAACCTTTTCTTTTCAATTACTTTACTTATATTCTTACCAAATAAAAAACCTTTATAATCTTATGCATTTCGTATACCAATTATAGTCATATGTAAATGTCTTGGGATGGAAAATCAAGAATAAAGGAATATAATTAAATGCTTGGTCTGTCAGACCAGAAAATGCAACGCTGGAAACCGGGGGAAAAAATTAAAATAAATAAAATGTCCCGCACCAATCAATGTCTCTTGCTACTGTGCCACTGGACGGTTTGGAAACGGACTTGGGCTGTGTGGGCTGATTCTTTAATGCCATTACTGATATATACAAATCCTAACATGCTTAAATGTTCTAATTTTCACATAAATTAAAATAAAAATAAAAATTCACAAATAAAAATAATAAATTCATTTTGACCCATTTAGCTCTTTGAGCCAGTAGCCCACCTCTAGTACCTATGCTATTAAAATTTAATAAAATCATATTATTATTATATAAGAAATAAATAAAATTGATACACTATTTTTAATTTTGTAATAATTTTTTTTAACAAAAGGACTTGGTATTTTATATTTTAAAAGAATATTGATTATATGTATGTACTTTTGAAGCTGATTAATACAAAAGTGAATCCAAAATTTTTCATTTTGGAACTTGTTAAAGGTTTTATAATTTTGTTTAATATCACATAAAAATGTTCCACATGCATTTGCTAAGATTTCAACTTTGACATTTAAATATGTTCTGCATATTATATTATAGGACTTGTGATATCAATAAATTATTTTGATCTTTTTTTCGTATGTTTTTTATGGTGAATATATAAAAATAGAATAGTTTTACATATGACATGAAATCATATATAATACTATATACTTAATTTTTATTGTATATGGACAAAGGAAAAAAGATATACAGATTTTATTTAAAAATTATAGTAGTGAAAGGTGAGTTTAATCCTTCTATAAAAAAAATTTATAAAAAAAAAAACTAAGTGGTAAATTAATCACCAAAATAAATGACCAAAAACCCATTTTAAAAATAATTTTCGTGGAAATAATAGCACACGCAGAGGCGACAATTTAAGCAAATTATGAAGACATATTTTGCCTGTAGCCCCTACAAGATATTCTTGAACCAAAATAAATAAGTCAAAAGGGCTGATGAGAACAATGGCATAGCTGACGGTCCGCGCAATGAGTGGCCCCAATTAAGGGTATGCTTGTTTAGTTTTTAGGTCAGATACACATACTTTTTTAAATTTTTTTAATAAATATTAAAAAAATATATTAATAAAAAAGTTAATAATTTTATAAAAATATTAAATAAATAAAAATAAATATAAATCAGATGTATTTACATATATCATTTTGATATAAATATAAATACAGATGAAAACAGACTATCGTAACAGACCCTAAATAGGACCACTTACAATCGATGCACCGACAGAACAAATAATTCTGTTTGAAAAGAATTGGGAGTGAAAAGGAAAGAAAGAGAAGAAAATGAGACGGGCCGTAACACGCATTTCGTTTTCAGACATAAAACGCACTTGGAGATATGGTTCTGGGGTTTGATTAGGAATCCTCTTCTTTATTCTGAATTTTCTATTTCCAAATTCCAAGTGGAACGATTTCCTCATTTTACGCGTTCCCTATTTTTCCTTTGTGGTGACTGGGAGCACCACCACCGACACCCTCCCCGGTCCCACTCTTTACTGATGAATAATGTCAATGAAATAATATACATTGTAGACCATTTAACTAATTGAGGCAGCAATGCAGCTAGTGCTAGTGCATACCTAAATGATTAAGATCGGGACAAGGATTATTGGGTTCCAGCTATTATTGAAACACTTTTATGATTATGTTGGATATGATATTATATTTTTGTATATTTTAATTATTAATTACACGGATAATATCATAAAGATAAAAAAGTGAAGTAAATGAAAATAATAGTTGTGTTTATGAAATTTGTATCTGCTTGACATTACAAGGAACATTTCCTTAATACAAGCTTTAGTTTAAGGTTTCAATTCTAGATCTAGGTTTGGAGAAAAAGAAAAAGAAAAAGAAGTTATTATATCTAGATCGGGCATGAAGTCATGGAACATTATTTTGCAATCATGAATCACAACCATGGGATAATGGGATATCATTTTTCTTTTCCTATCTTAGAATATTTTTATTAATCATAATTTTCAAAATAAAAAAGAACTTCAACTTGTATCTTATGGTCCCTAACACTCGTCCCTGTACTAAGAACCTCAATAGTAATGAGAGTTAGCAAGCAAAATGGATACTTGGATAGGGATTCTTTAACTTTGTGGAGATCTTTACTAAAAACACTAGAATGTAGGTCATTCCTTTTTTCTCCCCCTAATTCTTTTCTTTTGCTAAGTGTATTTATATAAGTATACAAGACCCACAATAATTAAAATGATATACACTTTAGAAATAACATAGCAATTTTTGAGAAAACAGAGGTTGTTAAAGTACTGATTTAACACCTTAATAACCTCATAAAAGTTTTACGGGATGTGGATCCTCTGTTATACATTCACTAAGAGAATAACATTTTTTGTATGGTAAACATTTTCATAAGCTATATATTTTATATCATATGATTACTATTAGGAATAGTAATTTGGCAAATAATTCGCTAAAATAAGTGTTGGTAAGATTATACATGATTAGCTCCTTGATAAAATTTTTCAATTTATTAGGTTTAAATTTATTGTTGAATAATTATAGTTTTATTATATGTTAAGCTACTTACATCTTATTTAAAGATGTTCTTAGGCAGCTGGTGCAAGTCTTAGCCAATATTTAACCTATAATGAAGACCCTAGATCCCTCTTCACTCCATACTTATAGACATGGGAAAAAAATTGATTAGCTTGTCAGCTTTAAAGTCATCACTTAAAAAGAAAATAGAAAAGAAGATTTAGTCTTAAATATGGACACTAAAAAGTTAATCATAATAACGATCAGTACTTGTAATATATAATTATTTATATATGGTAGTCTAAATGATCTAGAAAAATCTTACATGTGGTACTAGATTCTTATAAATGCTTCTTTTATTACTTCCATAGCACAAACAAAAAAGGTAATACAATGCAGTAGAATAAGAGAGAAAGAAATTAACAATAGCATTTGAATTTTTATCTCCAAGCTACATCCAAGTAAAGTTCTCTCTCTCCTCTTTTGATTCCTTTCACCTTAATCTAAGGGTTTGGCCTTTGGACTTCTTTAATATACTCCCGATGCAATAATTTACACAAAATTAGTGTTCTTATCATGATCTATTGATTAATAGTACTATTAAATCTATTTATTGTAATTTTGATTAATAAGCTACCAATTGGGGTCTTTTTTTTTTCACTACAAATACAAAGTAAAAAAAAAGAGGCACTTATTAGAACTTTAATAACCCATTTACTTGACATGAATAGCTATTTATTCTTTCATCATTCAACCTAAAGCAACTATTGCGGCTATTGTAATTATTTTAAATAATGAAATGACTTCTAAGAAGATAATGTCTCTATTTCAAGCTACACCGCATCAACTAACTCTGGTACATAGGCGATGGCCATCTGCAACTTTGAACAAAACCTTTTACTAAAATAAATAATAGAATTGCCTTCTTGATGTAAGATCACCGCTAGATCATACCTTAAACCATCAAATTTTCACCACAAAAGTTTATGTAAATTCTCATAAAGCTAAAATAGGTGCACCAATTAAAGCTTTCTTTAGTGAATCATAAGCTATAGTAGTTTCCCTAGAAAATTTATAAAAGTTAGTGATTCCTCTCAATTGCTTGAGATTTTGTATAAACCTTATCTTAGCATAATTTTATACAAACCCTTGATAATAGTTAGTGATTCCTTAAATCCTCTCAATTGCTTGAGATTTTTTGTCTATGCCCATTGAAGTATAACTTAAATTCTGTCTAGATCTAAACTAACTTCATCTTTGAAACAATATGTTCTAAGTAGTCAATATTGCTTTGGCTAAAGGATCACTAGTTTCTTTTCAAGTAAAAAACATTTTCTTAGAGATATTGAAGAGTTTTATACAAATGCTTTAACTGTTCCTCCATTGATTTGTTGTAAATCAAAATATCATATAAAGAAAAAGAAACTAACTTTCAAAAATTAGGTTGAAACATATGGCTCACAATAGCTTGAAAAGCTAAGGGAGCTTTAGGAAGCCTAAATGGTATATTCACAAACTTAAAATGACTTTTGTGTGTGCTAAAGTTGTTTTATGAATATCTTGTGGATACATCCTAATTTGATGAAATCTAGCTCTCAAATCCATCTTAGAAAACATGGTAGCTCTCTTTAATTTGTTGAGCAATTCATCAATAATGGGAATTGGGAAATTGTCATGGATTGTATCTTAATTCAAAGCTTTGTAATAAATACAAAATCATCAACAATTGTCTTTTTTCTTCACCTGTAAAACAAGTGAAGAAAATAAACTAGTACTTAGGTAGATAGCCTTTGATTGCGGCATTTTATGGACTAGTTTTTCAATCTTAGCCTTTAAAATGGGGATACCTATATGGTTATAAGCCAATTTTGCAGGGGTGGCAATGATGATGGAGTCACAAACACATCCAAATCTAACACAAGAATTTGCACAAAATTAATTCTTGTTAGGATTTTTGGTAAGCTAACCATTAGGAGTTTGTGATTAAGAAAGGTTAGGGAAAAAAAAAAGCAAGCACTTACTAGAACTTTAAGTCTCTAGGCAACTCCTAATCTCAAGCCTTCGGATTATTGCTTAAAGGAACTTGTTTTGTATTTCTTTGTTGACCTACTATCTGTATTCTATTAAATGGATTATTGAGATTGTTGCCTGTAACCGAATTTTCTATCTTCTAATTTGTAATATTGAATTGCTTTTCTGTAGTAAAATAGTCGAGATATTATAATCTTCTGACTCCTTTCATAATATACAGTCCTTTAAATAATTATATTGCACATTCCTTCTATTTTCTAACTTGAGATTCCTCTACCAACCATGGAACTTCAAGTCTTCAACCAAATCATGATCGCAAGACTTGAGATTATCTGCTTTAGTACGCCGGAATGGAATCACAATTCGATTTCCATTCCTTATTTACGTTTGGATGCACTTTTAGAAGCTAGAATCATGATTCATTAGAATCGATGATTCTGGCTTCAAATGAGAATTTGATTCTATCTTCTTAAAGGTGAAATCGCAATTCCATTCTAATTTATTTAATTGTGCAAAGTGTAATTATCTTTTCATCCTATCACATATTGTATTGCATTTATTACTAGGAACAATTTTGATAAATATACTTTATAGCTATTCCATTTCATTTCATTCCATTTAAACATCCAAACATAGGAATTGATTTATCATTCCGAAACTCATTCCATTCCAATCCATTCAATTGGAAATGATTCCTACGTATCAAAGGTAAGATAAATGAGTGTGACTCTGTAATTCTTTGTTATTGTACTATTTATATTATGTTAGATGGTTCGTTCAAACTATTACTTATAACTAAATTTGTTGCCTTCCAGTTTGCAATATGTACTACTTTTGCGAAGTTAAATAATCGAGATACTATAATCTTATGATTTCTACAATACATAGTTCTTCAAATCATTAGGCCCCATAGTCTTTTATCTTCCCTAATTAAAGATTCTCTCTATTAGCCATATGGTATATTTTGTTTCATGAGTTTTTCATAGATTTTTAGTTACATGCCATATGATTATGGTAATTAATTTCATTATAGTGTTACTACTCTTGTTGACATATTATGAAATCATAAAATAACCTTAATATTAATGAAACGATTGAGAACCAATAACAAGTAATTAATCATATGACTTGTAACTGAAAACGATCTATAAAAAACTCATGAAACAATCTTAAAATAATCTTATAGTGTCACTACTATCTTGTTGACATTATGAAATCTTAAAATAATCTTAATATTAATGAAATGATTGAGACACTAATAACAAGTAATTTAAATCATTTAAAGTCAATCAAAGTCAATTAATGGCTTGAGCAGTCATTTTTTTTTAATTCCAATTTTGTTACAAACTGAGGACCCAATTTTTTTTTAGGTTCAATAACCAAAAAAAAAAAAGGCAAAGTAAAGTTTTAAAAGGTTTTTATATTAAAATTTTACAAGAAAAAACAAAACAATGCAATTAGAGACTTTTTTTTTTTGTAAAATTGCAATTTTGTCATTAATCGAGTACTAAGGCAAATTAAAATTTGAAATTTAGCTAAAATAGATAAAATAAGATTAGTTGAATAATTAAACTCATAATTTGCACCAAAGTTAGATTTTAAACCATAAACTAGCCAAATTGGAAAATTTCCCATGCATTTTAAATTTGAAAGCTTAAATGATGCCACGTGGCACTATATGATAGCATAAAAAAACCCTAACAACCATTCCTCTTTTTTTTTTTTTTAAGCGGGTTTCCTCTTCTTTTCTCTTTTACCTCATTTTCTCTGTCTAGACAAGAAAACCACAAGTATTAAGAGGTAAGTAAAACCCAAAACCTTAATCCTATTTATAAAAAATATTTGAGCTAGAATAATGAGAGATTGACACGAGCTAGTTTCTAATATATGCTTTACACGAGAAAACATGGAGATTGAAGAGATATTAGAAGGTGGGGGAGGGGGCGGGAAGGGACCTTAAAGCTCAACCAATCTCGTAATAATGTCAGACCTTTTAATTTAAAAAGGTGTTTTTAAGGGTTTTATAACTTTTTAAGAGTACAAAATGACTTAGGTATATGGGTACATGTTTTGGGTGGTTAAATTTCAAGTTATCGAGGGACTTAGAGCTTTTATTTGAAGGAAAAAGATATACTATAATAGAAGGGAACCCAATAATCTCATTCAAATTCATGCTAAGATAAGACCTTGAATTTAAAAGATGTTTTCGAGAGTTTTATGCCTATTTAAGTCTAAAAATTAACTCAGGTACTTGAGGTATATGTTTAGAGTAGCTAAATTTCAAGTTTTAATAGATTTTGGAAGTGCTCACTTTTAGTCATTTCTAAAACAAAAGGAAGAGTTTCAAAACTAAGTGAGGTAAGCTGCTAAATTAGCTGATGCTATTGAAATTTGATGATAGTTGATATGTTGCCAGTGGATTTAGACTTGATGTTATAGATGTTGGAAATTCCAGTTTTACTGACAATTTTGATGATTTAGTTGTTATATGCATGAAGTCTTGAATGATCGAAGGATGTAGGATGGATTATATGACTAATTGGTGATCAAAGGATATGGGATGAAGTCTTTGTGCGTATAGGTGTGGTGTGATTCACATAAGAGGAGCAAATGATGTCTAAATTCTAGAAATTTTGATTTTTAATGGAAATTGAACATTTAGATGACGAATTTTGAGATTATGGATTAGTATGAAAAGATATGTGAATGGACATGTAAAAAGTAAATTTATGTGTGTGAAATTTAATTGAAAAACCTACTTCAATTGGAGTTGTGGTTGGAATTGATGGATAATAATGTAAAGAATTAGAGATAAATAGCTGTTTACGACAAGAATGAAGGAAATGTTAGTTGTAGGATATAATTGAATTAATTGATAAACTAGAAAGCATTGATTGGAATAGTTTCAAAGTGGCCTATTTTGGATCATATTGCATCCTATGTTTCCAAGGTACATCCCTTGATATCTAATCCAATTATTATTAGCATATAGGGTAGGGTAGGTAGAATAAGTGTACGATTATGCTAATACCTAATTTTTTTTCTTCTATTCAATTAATCCCTTAATTTTGTGTTGACTTAATGTATCTCGAACAAAAAATTTATTGTTATGGCTTCATATTTGTAACCAACAATTCATACGCATGAACTACTTAATAGATAACACACCAACATGTATCTCATAATTTCTCTACCATATACAACATTAGTTTTCTCCATAATTGTAGCAACCTTTCCAAAATAGTTTCACCATTACCATTAAACATTAATCACCTCAATATGTCAATTTTTCATATACAAGTGCTAACACATCTATTATTTCATTATACAATAATCTACCACCACATAGTTACCCTTTTAACATGCCACCCATCATTCCACTTTCATTTCTCCTAATTCATATTCAATCATGATGCAGAAGTTTCTCCATACAACAATTTATTAGCAATCTACCCTCCAATTTTCATAAATTTGACAATTACACATTATAATGCATATTACCACCAAATAAGTCACATTATGATGCATACTCTCACTATAATCACAGTATGCCCACAAGGACTTTATATGAGAATCTTAGATAAATAAATGAATAAGGGCATGATGATATAGAAACAAGAATACAATGAACTTATAATTTAAGGACTCGAGTATGGGAATAATGATCACGAGTAATTAAATCTTAGCTGACTAAAAGTTGGTTATCCCAAAATAAGACCATTAGTGAGTTGGTGTATGTAAATCCTAAACCAACTAAACTTGGATAAAATTAGATAAATCGACAAAAGAAAATATATGACATAACAAACCTTGAAACATCAAAAACCCATAATTAATCGGACTCAATATACACAAATGAGTTGAGTTCTTAAGTAGGATTATAATCGTACGGACCCTAACTCGGATAATTTAAGGAATGAGAATAATAAATAATGTGGTTAAATTATTTAAACATTTTGCCAATAGAAGCTTTTGCCCCATGAGTAGTTGATACTTATCAAGCTTGGGCTTGGAAAAGAGGAAAATGTTTCAAAATGATCATTAGGTATGCACTAGATATGTGTTGTTTGTTAAGATATAATTCGTAATCAAACTAAGGTTAAACTGTGGTCTAAATGTGTGGTGCTTGTAATGTGATGTATTTATTAATTGTGTGGGTTGAATTTGCATGTACTTTGTCTTTTGCGACTATCTTTTTAGTTTTTTATTTTGTTTTCTCAGTTAAAAGGTTTTGTTTGTATTACTTGATTTTCATTTGTATTTGATTTGCATATGTTTCTAATATGTATCTTATCTTTATCATATTTGTATATAATCTGTTGGATCTTTTTATGGGTAAAAATATTTGTTTTTCATATGTATCTGTTTCTTGATAAATATCTGTTTGAAAAAGACAGAAATAAGATGGTAAAATGATTAGAAAATAATGAAATAAACAGATAAATCAATAGATACACTATAGTTCTCTGTTTAGGCATACTGGTTTGGTATCATTCTAACATCATTTTCAAACCAACCGATACTGAATTGATATTGATGTGATACCGATGAAAAACTGACAGTTTTACTATAAACTGACCAAACCGAACTGATATTAAATCAATATAAATATGATACAAATAAATTCCAAATGCCGATCCGAAACAAATCAAATACCAATAAAAATTTAATAATCCAAAGAAGCCCGTCTCTCTTTTATTTTACATTTTCTTAATCAAGATTTCAATGACATGAATATAAGATGTCTTTAGATCTATAAATGTGATTGATTTTTTTTTTTTCCTAGGTGAAAGGCTCATAACAACAAACAATTATATCGTTATGTTTGTGATAGTCATCTTGATATCGATCAATTTATGAGTTATACGCATTAGGACTTTTTTTTTTAAATAAATTTTTTAGAAGGTTTTATATAGTTTAGGATGATGTCCTACGTTTCTTTATCAGCAATAGACTTATTTTTCTTTCTTTTTTTTTTTTTAATCATGTGGCACAAAGTATATCTTTTGATAAAAAAAGGAAAGAAAAGAAACCTGAGAGAGGAAGATGCCATAAAGGAAATACATATCGCATTATAGATGCAAAATTTAATTATAAGATAAAATCCTGATTTAATTTAATTTTTGTAAGGGTTTAATGATTTGATCTGTCTTATTATTTCCTTGATAGATTAAGCCTCTCAAAAGTTCTATCATATTTCACATGAGTTTTGAAATTGATGTTCTGTAAATCTGAAATTTACGAGTTAATTTTTTTTAATGTTACTATATAATATGATGGAGATCGAAACAAAGTTTCTTTCCTTTTATTTCCTTTCTGGTTTTCATTATCATATCAATTTATATATATTAAGTAGTAGATGCAAAATTTAATTATAAGATAAAATCCTGATTCACAATTAATTGTTATATATTCCATATGCATTTTTTATTTCCACTTTGGCATTTATGATCGAAGAAGGATAAAATATATTCCAAGAACCTAATGTCACGTTTGGTATGTACGAATAGTTCGAATGGATGGATTAGAATAAGACAAATGGAATGGAAGGTGAAATGATAAATCTATTCCTTTGTTTGGATACATCTTGGAATGGAATAGAATTGGCGTGTTATTTGTAAAAAAATATCTTTAATGATTAATGCGAATAAAAATAGTAAGAAGATAAAAATGTAATTTAATGATAATTATTTATAAGAAAGGAATGGAACCACGATTCGGTCAAAAACGGAATTGAGTCCCTCTTAAAACCGGAATCGTCGATTATCAAGAATCGTGATTCCGGGTTTTAAAAATGCAACCAAATATGAGAATGGAATGGAAATGGAACCCAGAATCGCGATTTCATTCCGGGTTCATTCCCACATACTAAAAACTTAGTGTAAATTTTCTCAATTTTTCATTTTAAAACCTATGTTTTCATATATATATATATATTAATTTTGGAGCATATGTTATAAAAAATAGTAAAAGAAGCCCCATTGGCAAATGCTATTAAAGTGTAAATCCTAAAATGAAAAAAAAAAGTAAATTATGTAGACCTCTTTTGAAACTTTAAAAATTACTTGAACCTTTGATTTTTCAAAAGTCAACAATCATACTCTCCTAAGGAAGCTAACGTGGTGAATAACATATTAATTTTGGCTATTTGGTGCAATACTAATAAGTCATTGCAATAGCATGTTTAATTGAAGATTTTTTAAATAAATAATTAAAAAATCCAAATATAAAACAAGAAAAAACTAAAGAAAAAATTATTTTATTCTACTTCTTATCATATATACATAGATAATTTGAAACTTGTACATTATTTAATACTCAAGCAAGACCATTTATAGTCACGGTGGATTATTCCAATTTAAAATGTAAATATATAGGAAATCTGAAATTTTTACATTGTTCATCACACCATTTTTTTAATTCAATTTTTTCCTTTTGTCATTGATTTTTTCCTAAAAAATTCAAAATTCTTCAGGTTTTCTTAAAACATTCTTTAATTATATATGTTGATGGTCTAGTCTAAAAGAAGGGCTATTCGGATCAAGTCCAACCTACAAGCAAATTGGGTTGATCACTTGGCTAAGGCCCTAGCTATGGTAGCAACAATGCAAAAGCCCCACTTAAGCACCTGCTCTCAGTACAACATCCGACCAACCCCTTTAATATTCAATTGACCCCTCACTCAACGCCTCTTAGCGCATGCTCTTCGGTTAGGCTAGCACATGCACAAAAGTGGACTTGGGTCCACCTCCACGTCCACTACAATTGCTACTAACCACCCACTTGCCTACCCCCACACACACTAACCGATAGGGGTCAATCAACTATTAGTAGTCTTCTTCTTTGTCACACTTGAAATAAAAATTATAGCACTAATAGTTCATAACGTATAATACTTAAGTATTATACACAAAGGCTGCCATTAATAAGTGAGTTTCTAATCAATTTTAGATTAATTAAAACCTTATTTAAGTTTGATAAGTAACAATAAATAATCTCTCACTAATACATCAAAAATCTCACAGTAAAAATATTAAACACTTAGATTAAAAAAAATTCAACACATGTGATGTCCAATCTGTCAAATCTCTCACCAACATTCAATCCATAGCCCAAGTAGCCAAAGCATCTATATCAACATCGGTGTTATACCTAAAAAAGAAATGAATAAGCCGAAACCCAATGCAACAGAAATATAAGCATATGTGTTATGATCACAAGTTTCTATGCTAATGCACATGTAACAACCATCAATTTATATCTTTAATTTAAGTGAAGCAAATCAACAATGGAGCACTCATATTCTCGCAACATGTTTTGGGAATCTAGGGATCTTGGGTAGCAGCAACTACTCGGGAGGTTAATATCGAAAACTCGGTACCTATATCTCTTATAAGAAATTCTAAGTAAGCAGCCTCGTTTAGGGTTTACAGCCATTAATCATCTTTACTTATCACAGTTCTTAATATAACGCGGCTCAATCGGTCCCATTAACATGAATCACAATATTACTTCAATTCGATTTAGATAGATGTTACCCCCGGTATCATTTGCCTTATCAACTTCTCGCTAAACCACCTTAATATACCAAATATAAGTAAGGATGGTCTAAGTGCCCAACTACTGTGCTGGCACTGCCATGCAAGGTTGTTACTCTCTAGACTAGATGAAAATGTCACAAGCACGCTTAAGCAATTAACTAGGCCGTCTTTTAAGTATTGACTTACATTTTATGATGTTATCTTAACAAGCAACACTCAAGTTACTACATACCTGCAACAAGTGGGAATCACACCATGAAACGGATGATAGATAATCTAAAGAACAATAATTTGTACAAGGAAATTATCTCAAATAAGTTTTATGTCACTAACTCAATCACTCATTCCCCTTAGACAAACTACTAATCAATATTATCCATTTAGTTTAAGATTTCACTTGAATCCCTTTCTTAAAATATTATTTCATGGATAAATATCAAATTCTAAGGTAATTTTAGTTTTACGTCGTTTCACATATTAAAATTTGTTTGTTACTTAACTTAACCATCTAAGCTTACTTATATTAATTAGGTCCTTAAGATGATATTCTTAATAACAATCTTATAATTAATCAAATAAAATTTTATTAAGTGAAATAACTCATTTAAGATTTAATTGTCCATTCAAATTTACCCTTAAGTGTGCTAAGGATCTTAAACTAGCTTCCTAATAGGTTGTTATCATCTTATAAGTCATTATTTATACATATTTTATTAAATAAATTTCTAAAATTAAATATAATTATTCATCCTAAAATTCTTATTTTAATATGAAAATATATTATTGTATTATTCCATATTTATTTATTAGAATCAATTTCCTCTTAATTCCATTATTTCACTTTCTATAAAAAACTAGTATACACTCCAACTTTAATCACTCGGTTTACGATCTTTTACATAGGCTCTTGTGCCTAAATTTTTTATGTAAACTATCTAACACATCGTTTTACATATTCATAAGTTTTTTTTTTTTGGCAATACATATTCATAAGTTTATTTGGCCTAAATCAATCAGTTAATTGGGGTTTTAAATTCAATTATATATAATCCGATTGGAAACATGAGACAACACTGATGGTCGACTGGTTTTTGCTAAATTGAGGCCCAAGCTGACCGATTCTTCACACCGTATTAAAATATATTTCTTAAACTTTCAAACCATTATATTCTCATCCTAAAAGAAGAAGAAAAAGTCACTAGTTCAACTCTTTACTTTACTGTCATCATGTCGTCTAAAACTCCATTTTGCTCTATTTTTGCTCTTTCGTAATTTAATTCCAAAAATAGTAAATGTATTTAAAAAATCACGAAAAATTTCAGTATAAATATAGACACACCAAAATATCATTCATAAAAGTTTCATTCAAAAATAATTTTGTTTGACATTTTATTTAGATTTCATATACCAATGATTTATATGATTTTCTAGCATTTGTTTATCATAAATAGTCATAATCATTCATCGCCTAATCATAAATAATAGATCTATAAATGTAATATTTGATCACATCATTCAATCATTGATCCTAAATCATCTTTAACGTGTTTATTTTTTGAACCGAGCCAAATAATCGGTTGTTTAAAATTTAAAACCTAAAAGGTCTATTATTAATGATTTTTTTGACCAAAATATTATTATCGGTTAACTATTTTTTTCGGTAAATATTTTTATTTTTTCTGTTTTTATCTATTTAACATAATTTTGTTTAACCATATTTTTGTTGGTCCATAAAAAGTTAAACCCTTTTGTTTCTTAATTAACTAAAAAAATTGCAAATTAACAAGTTCAATAACTATAAAACCAACAACAATTAGGAATATAACTCTAATACATTATTACATAAATTAAAACTTTATAGTTTTCTCCTTTTTCAAATCACAACACAACAATATAATAATTAAAATATAAATGTTCGAATTATCTATTTTTAATGGTTAACCCTTAACCGTCGGTTTCTCATTGTTACAAACCAAAACTAAAACCCAAAAAAATGAAAACCATAATCCTTAACCGAATCGACGGACTGATTAACCATATTTTTCAGATTAGTTTTCCGATTTAAATTCGGTTTTTTGATTTTATTGGTTTTTTGCTCACTCCTACAGTTAATCAAGGCTTGCTTGTTGAGGAAGCTTCTCCAGCACTCCTCCTTTTTCCTCTTGATCCTTAATTATCTTAAGATTAAATTTTTGTATTAGGGTTGTTGATATAATGATTCGAAAGTTTAGGATGTTGTCTTTATCTTTTTCTTTTAAATCTTCTTGTATAAGTCTTTTAATCCTAAAAGACAGCGAAATTGAGTTTTCTTCCCAATGAAGATTAGAGGGAGTTTGAGACGATAATTTCTTCAAGAAGTCTTATAGTATGAACAATGAGAGGAAAGAGGAAAATAAGACTTTTATATGAGAATGGGTTATCTTAATCGTCTAAATTATATGTTTGAGATGAAACTTACTTCTATGCCCTTATGTTTTGTATTGATTTAATTAGTTACAAGTTACAACCTAAATTCTCTATTTTACCCTTTCTTGTATTTATGACACGTAATGTATGGTAATCACTATTCTCCTTTATTAAATTTGTTTATTCTTGTAATTAAATTAAATTTCCAATTGTCACATTATATTGTTTATTCTAAGTAATTTTTTATTATCTTTGTTTAAAGTTTTTCTTTATCCCGGATAAATTTATATTTATCCTTTCATATTATAATAATTATTGTTATTTTATCTTTGTTTTTATTGATCTTGTATTAAAATTTTTGGAGTTTTCATTCTTCCCACTATGGGGACGGTAATGTCACATACATCCTTCTTTATCCATATGATTCACTTTCTTATTTCATGATTGCTAATTTAAGTATTGGAGTGGTCATACCAGGTCTAAACCCGATATATTATTAACCGAGCTTTTATTTTGCAGACCTTCCACGATAGCAATCCAAGCCCAGATTTATAATATCTAATCTCTATAGGATTCGATAGTAACAATATATATACCATAGATAATAATACATCAGCACTAAATAAACAAAATGTACACATCATTCTCCACATTAACTTTTCAAGGGGTCTAAAAGTTGAGTTTTAGAAAAAAAGTAAGAGTCCGTGTAATTAAAGCTTCCAAGGGTCGTGTATGCAATTTACCTAAAAAGGAAAACATAACATATATGTCATAAAACGAATAAAATATAAATAATGTAGGTCCAAAATAAATAAAAAAAATGAAAGTTTAAGGCTTTATTCTGTTTTTAGTGTTTTTTTTTTAAAGGAGCTGTGCTTTTATATAATCTTTCTATAATCATTGTCAAAGGGATTTTTATTCCTTTTTTACATCTATGATCAAAGAAGGATAAGACCTGAGTTTTCGTAATTTCTTTCCGTTCTATGTTTTCATTTTCATTTTTATTTTATCATTTTATTATAAATGTAGTGAAATAGGATCGCTGTATCTGTATCTTTTTCAAAATGATATATGTAAATATGTTCGATTTGCATCTATATTTTATCTATATTTGATCTATATGATCTTTTGATGACAACTGCCAACTTCTTTTTATTTATATCTATTTCTTGATAAATAATTTATTAGAAAAAAGTTTAAAAAAGGTGTGTGTATCTACGGAAAAAGCCAAACAAACAGACCCATATAAACATTATATAGGTTTTGAAACGGAAGAAAGACATTGGTTTTTAGCTTTTTCATTCTGGAAACATGTACGTTTATATCTTTATCTGTCTTAAAATTCAATGGCTTTGTTATAAGAAATTAAGAAAGTCCTATTTTGCTAAGCTTTTAGAAACTCAGGAAATAGATACTTTGAAAACGTATATTAAAATGGAGAAAACGTGGAGAGTTTGTCTTCGGAAAGCAGCTCTGGATAAATATTAATAAGTTATTCCACTTGCGGGGATAGCTCAGTTGGGAGAGCGTCAGACTGAAGATCTGAAGGTCGCGTGTTCGATCCACGCTCACCGCATTTTTTGTTTACTCCACTTTAACCCCTTCTCCTTCCTTCTTACACAATTTTCTCTAGGCCCTCTCTTCTTGGTTCTCTCTCATTGCAATTTTGTATGCATTTTGCATTTCAAACAAACAGATGGCATCAAACTCGGTCCTCTCTAGAGCAAACCGTATCCGTACTAAACTCCAGACCACACTCCGTCCCACACTCCTGGACCTGGAAGACTGCTCTCACCAACACGCCGGTCACGGGGCCGTTAAATCCAACCCTAACGGAGCCAACGAGACTCACTTCAACCTCAGGATCGTATCTTCCTTATTCGAAGGAAAAACTCTCGTGAACCGCCACCGCATGGTCTACGATGCTCTGGTGGAGGAATTGGAGTCTGGTCTTCACGCGCTCTCCATCGTCGCCAAGACTCCTCAGGAGTACGAAAAACAAATCGCCAGGAAGTGACTAGGTAACTTTTTTTTCCTTTTTTCCCTTGAAATTCTAGGGTTTTATCGGACGTTTACTTTATTAAATGAATGGCATTGTGATTTCAGTTTTGTGATTTGTTTGTGTTAAGAAGATAGGGTTTTGTTACTGAGGAAAGGTTTGGCATTGTCTTTGATTTTTCCTGTCCCATTTCCTGCCTCGGCTGCAAATAGTGGGATTAACTCTAATTCCTTATTATACAGGTAGCTTGTGATCAAAAGGAATACAGCACAATTAGAATTTGAAAGTTTTATGATAGCTTTTCGCAACCGTGCTTCATTAGATGACGACTTTTTAATTTTCCCTTTTAAATACTCCTGCATTCTGCGTTTTGGTTTACTGAACATACTATATGTTGTGAGTCTGAATTTGATTGGAGCATCACCCTTGTAATTCAATGAGAATGAAGAGGTCTTGCCATGGTTTTAATGAAAATTCCCATGAAGGAAAATATGATCAACATTTTATTTTGGGGGACAGATAATGATTAATGTGGATGGATGGTTACTTGAGCCAAAACCGTAGCCAATTATAGGTCAAGAAATTGCTTGTGAGAATTCTCCATTAAGCAGCCAATCTGTTTATAGAAAGGTTTGGGCTATCAGCTGTCTGTTGTCTTTATCAGCGAACTAGAGGAAGGACTGCACCCTATATACTGTATGGGATAAATGCCACTAGTAAATGGTGTTTCCCTCTGACTTGCTTCCATATCAAATAATTTGGACAATTTCTTTAATTTATATTTCATGTGGTGATAATATGTTCAACTGTCTTAAAATTTATAAAGACTTGGGGATGGAGTTATAGCATAGTTCTTATAATGAACACAGGCTACAGGCTATGCTGCAAATAAGGAAAGATCCTATCTTTTATATTGCTTGACATAGAATAGTAACCAAACTAAACTGGGTTGTTCTAAAACTTATGCAAACCAGTTCTTAAGGGATATTTGAGATTGGCATATGTGACAATCATCTAACAAGCATCTGAGGTTATCAGTGTTGCACCCATTATGATAAATTCCTTTTAGATGCTTCAGGTAGCTGTTGCTAAAGTTGAATGCCAAGCTTGTATAGTAGGTTATCTATATCCTGATGCTGCACCCATTGCTGCCGTTACTCCTGTCCAAGAGTGAAGAGAAAGATGGGTAGATTCGGGCAAAACTTTTTCCAAACAAGAGTTGAGAATTGACGTCAAGACAGAGATGGCTATGCCCATTTGTTTAGCCTGCTGCATCGCAGACGCGACACATTGGACTCTGAGTGATTCCAAACCCGACCATAGCATACAGTTTCCCATTTTAGGCTAGTAGCTGGGTAAAGGAATGTCTAAGAGCCGTCTTACGGTGCCACACTAATTTTTTCCATATGACTCTTCAGTGAGGCATCCTATCTCCCCAAAGGAGAGGTTTCCTTAGTGTGAACTTACTTTATGTTGTGAGCCTGAATTGATTTGAGCATCGACCTTTTAATTCATTGAGAATGAAGATGTATCCCCTCTTTTTGCTATTCTTGCAGCCCAGCAACCAATCTCAATTTGTCCTATGCTCCTTGCTCCAGCTCAATTGAGATTAAAGTGCCACCACAAAAATCATCAAATGTTTTCACCCAAAAGAAAAAAAATGAAAATATAAAAACCATAGGTGTAGGAGAAGTTTTTGTGGGCTGCCACCCTCCATATAATCCCTAAATATCTTTCCATATATAAGACAAATAGATGTGGAGAGATAGGATCCCCTCATTACAAGCCCCCGGGCTTTGGAAAACCCTGTCAATTCTAGTGAGACTCATGCTGGTTTATGCACTGCATTACCAGCTTTATAGGTTGGAGAGAAATTCATACATTGTAACATTTTGGAATGAATCCTAGATTATGGTATCATAGGCCTTTGCGATATCAACTTTGATGGTGCGTCTAGGTGGCCCCTTACTCCAGGTTACCATGGACCTTCTGGGGAGGGAAGAGTGCTGTCCACATCCTCCTGTCAAGTATAAAAGTCCTGTTGTTGTCCCAAAAGTGTGGAAATGGATCCAATTGCTAGCGATTTTGTGTTTCTTTCCTAGAATCCAAAGCAATCAATTTTTCTTGATTATAGCTTTTCACTTCCTCATTAATAGATGCAAGCATTTTTGAGATGGACTTGTGTGGCTTTGGTGCAACAGGAAATAGGGGTAAAGTGTTGGACTTCCATTAGTCTTAGCTTTGGTTTCCAAAATCATAATATTCTTATTAATCTTCTACGTAATCTACCCTAAGTTGAATAACTCTTGTACATTAATATTGACATTGTCTCTAATTACTAGGCCAAGCTACCTTGAACAACTTTGTTGTTAATTTTCCATGCCCAAGTGATTTTCTGTTGGGTTGTGCCCAAACATCCCTGTTAAATTCCTTCAGAGAGATGGGCTCCTCCAATAATAATCTTTTGTTCATAAACAACCATCAGATTACAAAATCCTTTACATCAAGGTCAATTTAACCTTGGGCTTCTGGTTAAAAGGTTTGTGATAGAACTCTACTGCTTGATTTCTTACTTGTAATGATCCCTGGCAACAGATAAATCATCTCTGATCAGAGTGGGAATCTTGTCCTGATTGAAGCATGTCTTCATGAATTTTTGGAAGAACGTTCTTTTTTAACTTTAGCCAAGAAACATTTGATTTTACTTCATAAACCTTGCTTCAATACCTCTTAAAAAACATGAATTTTTAGAATTCTAATTCTCTTCAGCTTTGTAAGCTTGTGTTTTCATGACTTAGGGTGTCATTCTATATATTCTCAAGTTTTCTGTTTGGCATTGAATATTTGCCAGTATATGTTGGACAACTTGTTTCTGTTTGGCTTCTCAAACTCCACCTTTTAAAGCTTCAACTTTGTTATTACTTGGAACTTGACAAAATCCTCAACCCATCTTTTCTAAACTTCTTTTACCAAAGGGAGCAGACCGTAAATCATCATAATTTGCCCAGAAATTTAGGAACCTGAATGAAGGTATATATTCTGATTAAAATCCAAATAGGCTACCTCTGCACAATGATCCAATATGCTCGTATGATGAACATGACTTTTACATGCAATAGTTCTCCATCCACTGCATGATTGCCATCACATAATCCAATTTTGTAAAATGGGGTTGGATGGCAGCCTTTCTGGTTAAGTGAAGAAGTCTCCCATGCAGTAAATGTCCTTTCTTATGGCTGCTTCATCTGGCACTTATGCCCTTCTCTCTATTGTTTAGGTTCTTAACATTGCAATCACCAAGGATCTAGGGTACATCAGAAAGTGGGGTTGCCATCAGAGCTGTTCTATGGTTACCTTGCTGTGTCAGAATTTGGGCCATATAAAAGCTACCAAAATAGTTTCAATTTCCCGTGCCAGAATGGTCTCATTTGCCCACAATTGGGAGGATTTGTCAAGGGCTGAACATCTACACATGGTTTCCAAGTGTTCCCAACAACAGAAATGATGGCGTGTTGCCAGATAGGATTCATTCTCTTCACATTCTCCTTATTTAATGGTTTACTCTAGTTCTTATCAATCCCAGCATTATTATTTTTTTCCCCCACAGAGTTTCCTTATTGGACTTCTTGATTCGTATCATTGTGGCCTCTTAACATACTAGCTTGCTATGTTCATCATGGTAAGACAGTTATTGGCTTTGATCATGTAAATCTATGCCGCCTTTTATAGCCTTTCTTCCTCTGCCCACTAGAGCTACCCCTAGAGCTTGAACTTCCACTTTAGGGAGTCCCACCAGATGCTCAAGGGTGAGCTTTGATAGGCTTAATTAGATCTGATAAAGATGTACCTCTATTTCATTCAGCATCCTCTCTTTGGCTATTTATTGACCTTTGTAAGAGAGTTTAGCAGTGGGCATGAGTTATTTAAATGAAATTTTAAATCTTAATTGGTCATGTTTTTTCCTTAGAGAAAATCTTGAATGGTTCTTTTGGTGTTATGTTTTCATTCATAAATCGAGAATGGTTATTTTGGAGTAATGGACAATTAGTAGGGTATCCTTGACATTTGCATTCCTAAAGTAGTTTGGACTAGAATTTCTCAGCTCATTTGGTTTATGGTGTAAATAAGAACCTAATTAATGCATGGTCCTTATGATATAGGGGAACTTCCATGATTTTGGTGTCAGGACTGTTGATTTCATTATCCGGCAATTGAAATGATTGTAAGAGTTAATGTAATAGGTATTTCAATGGTTTGCTTATGTTTGTATATAAATTATAATCCTTCAATAATTTATGGGACTAGTCTTGTAAAAAAAGGTAAGACCATAGAATTTTCTATGGTACAAAGGTAGCTGATTTAATTAATTAGTTACATTTTTTAGTAAAGCACTTTGTCAAAGGTTAATTTTATGAATTCTGGATGAGTCCATCTTTTGTAAATGGGGTCTTATGATCATACGTTTCAATAGAATCGTTTGATTCATAAATATTCTAACAATAAGATCAATTGATTGTGTTGTGAGATTTGGAAATTGACTGCAATTTAGAAATTGAGTGTGTATTTCGATGCCATAAATGAAAATTACTATGATAGAACCATATAAGATTACTCTTATAACAACCAATGTTGTTAGACTTGGACCTGCCCGACTGGCTTGACTTGTTCAATTGGAACTGGCCATAAAAGCGGGCCGGTCCATGTATTTGGCTCGGATTCGCATTGACCTAGATTGAACCGAGCGGTTGGACTAGGACTTGGTTGACTTGGCTCAAAAAAAAAGAAAAAAAAAAAATGAAACTTTAAATACATATTCATACTGAATTATAGATTCATAAAATATAATCATTATATTATACTTTTTCTTTCATCTTAATTTATATGCCTTGTATAGATTTAACAACTAATCGATAGATTTGATTTTATTAAAGATTTAATTGAGTGATATCATACATATTTTGTTTTTCATATTTAAAATGTGCCTTGTATTTTCACTTTTTATTTACCCGGATTGATCTTCGGTTGAACCCGGTTCAACCCTTGACCCTTAGCATGTTTGGGTCAAACCCAGTTTGGTTCTAACAACACCAATAACAACAATTATCCTGAACTTGAAAGAATGACTTTAGCAATGACATTGTTTTCGTCAACATGAAATGTTGAATTGATGAAGATTTGATTAATGATGGAAGATTATACTTGTGAGTTTTTGAACCAATTGAAAAAACTTGATTTGCCTCATTTTCTCGGTGGATGCTGTTGAATCTTTTGAGCTAATTAGATCTGAGTCACTTAGTGTTTTTACTAAACCCAAGTCATCTCTGTCCAATGTGTCACTCATGATTTTTCAAGGATCTCTCAGGTGTATAGGGAGAAAGATTGTCTTGAAATTTGTACAGGTTCAAGAATCTAACATGAAGTCTGGGAATGACATTGAGGTAAGATTTGATTGACATTTACAGACAATAAGTTGAAACATCCATTGACCCAATAGAAGACTTACACCACCATTGCTGCTGGAGAAGGTACAGGAGAATGCACCAAATGACGACTTTATCCAATATCTGATTATGTTTCTTTCAAGTACTTGTCACCAGCTTAAAAATTTTATAGGGAGTTCAAACACCATAGTGTTTTTGAAAAGAATAATCATGGTTGATTGTCTGATTGATCCCTTGAGGGACATAAAACAAGATTTGGGGCTAAAAGGTACAGTCAAAATTCTATTATTATTATTGGTTGCTCACTTTACATAGATTTCCCATTGGGATTTAAGGGATATGGATAACAAGGTGTGCAAATTGATAAAGGCCCCCGTAGTTTAAAACAATTTCTTAGAGCATGATTTGGGAGATACGCTGAAGTCATGAAAGAGTTTGGTAAAAACAAAATCGAGGTAAACATACTCTCTTCTTTGAACATTTTGCTATATGGGGAGTGACTATTATTCTTGTCTGATATTGTAGTAATTAGAAATAATGAGGGAGGGAGGGAGGGAGACTAATAAGAGATGAATTGGCATATAGACTAGTAACAGAGTTTGAGGAAAAGGAACTTGGGAAAGCAGAAGTACATGACTAAATTATTGGTAGAAATGGGTAAGATGGGTGCAAGCTAGTCTCCACCCTAATGGATCCAAGCCATAAGTTGGGATGATCAGTCAATTCCTATATGATCCTAGAGAATTGCATCTCCTGGTTGCTAGGGTGCTATATTACTTTATAGGCAATCTAAGAAAAGGAATCTTCTTAATGATAGTCTTACTCTAAAAACTTATGTTGATGCAAGATTATGCAAGTTCTCTAGTGGATAGAAGATTAATTACAGGGTATTATACTTTTCTTAAGAGCAATATGATAATATGGAGGATCAAGATCCACGATGTGGTGGCAAGGTCATCTGAAAAATTAGAATTGTTCAAGGATTATTTGAAGCTATTTTGGCTGAAGGTAATTCTAGACTCTGAATATAGAATGGGAAGGTGGAGGTTGTATTGCGACAATAAATTATCTATCAATATTGCTCATAACCTTATATAGCATGATAGGACAGCATTTTGAAGACACATCATTAATGAAAAATTGGAGGAAGGATCAGTGTGTGTCTTACACTGTTAAAACGTAAATTAACTAAGTTACCGACAAGTGGGTTGAGCCACTTGAGTTTTCATTATTTGGTATTCACAATATAATCATGATTCAGTATGAAAAAAATGCAGTATTTTCCCTTCTCCTATTTCATTACAGTTATCAATATTTAAACCAGTTTTGCCATAATATTTGTCCTCTTAGATGTGCTTAATGTTGCCATTTTCTTTCTTGAATAAAATATCATGGATGATATCCCATTCTTTATTATTATAGGGTGCAGGTAAATTATTTCGTATGGCTAAATTAAATGTTAATTGAGGTGTCAGTTGTTCTAGAAGTCATTGATTTGAATGGTTTTGTGTAATCTGTAGGCATAAGTTTGATATGATAAAAAAGCCTAGTAGACTTGGTAACCAATCTAAGGTTTGACTTTGTTTATTATATTATCCCTATGAAAATTTCGATATTTTCTACTGAATATACGAAACATATATGCCCACCTTACATTTGCATTATGTGGGTTTTTTTATTATTTTTTTGGTGGTGGTTTTATTCAAGGAATTTGCTCCTCAAAGTTTGAAGGAAGGCAGTGGAGTCGTATGAAATGCAATTGATGCAATGCCAGTATGCCACCCTCCACAACCAAACCATTAAGGAGCTTAATGTTATATAACCCAACAGTAACAAGCCATAAAAACTTGATGTGAGTGCTTATATATGTTGTAGGAACCTTTAGGTGCTAACTGCTATGGCATGTTATTTAAAGTTCATTACGTGGAATTGTGGTTATTTTTGGAGGACAGGTAAGGCTTCAACTAGAATGACCGTAATTTACATTATTGGTGCCTTTGAATCAGAGAAAGTGGCCTGGCCATGTAAAATAAATTTCCCTCAGTTGTGCACATTTGTTTGAACTTGATCAATTACGTTTGGCTTCAGTTTATCTCATGAAAAAGGTTTCTTGTATGAATCTTTACTAGATGCTGACTGGTTCTACATACCTTGGAATTTTTTGTTGTTGTGGAAGAAATCTAAGCAGCTAACTACTGCTTGCTGCCTTTTAATGCAAGATGGCATATGCTTTGTGCACGTGCAAAGATGGATTTATCTGCAGATAATTGATGCTCCGTGGCACTTGAACTTCAGGAGTATATATATTCAGGATGTTTATTTTTAGGTGAAGTTTCACCCTTGTCGGGAATTTTCTTGGGGGTATACACATATCACCTACCGTCAGTTCTTTAATGTACAAGGAGCTCTGCTTTTGTCATATCATATGTACATTGATTAGAATTATGGAATTGATAATCGATTTATCTTCCTCCTGTTTCATGTGTTATTTGTATTGCTTTCAATATACCAATGGGAAGCTTGGGCTGGATGCGATCCTTTGTATTTTTTTCTATTGCTGATCTTGTATCTCAGGACAGGCAATGGCTCTCTCTTTATTTTCTTTGATACTTCTTAAAACAATGGGTTTCGGTCATTATGTTAAGTAAGCTGTATTGCTTCATGTGGTTTGCATTTGCACAAAGTTTCTGCAAATGTCCTGTCAGAGCCAGATGATGTGTGAGTGGGAAATAAAACCGGCCGAACTGAATCAATGTGTGAGTTAAATCAAATTAAACTGAAAATATGTTTTTTTTTTTAAAAATAATTTGGTTTAGAAAGTTTTTGATCTGTACTAATTTGTAAATTTAACTTGTAGCTTTATGGTTGGTTTGGTCGGATAAATTGAACTAATATGTAAAACCAAACTGAATTGTTATAGAACGTTTTACCATGTTTTTTTGTTGAGTCCTCAACTTTTATATTTTTTCTATTTAAATCTTTCATGTTTGATAAGTGTTACAAATTTAGACATTTTTAGCGTTATGAACTCTCTTGATGTGGCAGGATGATGTTTTATTCGTCCATACAATTATTTAAAATAAAAAATTTATATAAATACATCTTAATCAACTAACAAAGTGAAAAGATTTTTTTTTTTTTTTTGAAAGGACGAGAAGACGAGGAAAAGATGCACAAAAATCATTTCAGAAAGATTGCATTGGGTGTGCGGCCAAATCCTTCTTGGGCCGAACCACCATTTATCCGATAATCAATCAAAATCACCCTTCCAACCTTCTTCGACGCTGCCAAAACAAATAGCTCAATGACGTGTTCATTGTATCCTTATCCGACAATCAATCAAAATCACCCTTCCAACATTCTTCAACTCTGCCAAAACGAATAGCTCGATGACACATTTATTGAATTGGTCCTATCCAAGGATATCTGGAATTTCTGGTGAAATTGAGAGCGGTATGGATTTGGAATGAGATGGAACCCACTTATGGAATAGAAATAAACAGGGGAAAGGTGGAGGAGGGAGAGTGGTGGATGTGAGCGGAGGCATTGACAAGTTGGTAAGGCAAAACACCATGGAAGGCGTGATGGGGTAGGAGAGACAATTGATCGAAGGTGAAGTTTAGGCCGAGTAGAGGATAGGAGTTTCTGAGTTTGGATTTTCACTTGCTTTGAAGGCTATAGCTCCATCTCTTTGTTGAGCACCGTGACCTGTCCATACGGTGTCATGGAAGACTGTTTAGACAAGAATTACAAAATCAAAGGAATGGAGATGAGACTATCTTTATTTCTGCATCTATATTGAGCACAAAAGTCATGAGACTTTTGCGCTCAACTAGAAATTAAACCCGTACTTACCTCATTATAAATCAACCTTCTAAGTGCCAGTAGAAAAAAAGTACAGAAAAATGAAAAGGAAAAATTGCACCTGCATAGCTGGTTGCTGCCACCCTTAAGGTGGGTGGTCAATATAGGTCTAAAAAAAAATCTCTTATATTTTTTTTTCCTCCTCTTCTTCTTCTTCTTATCGCGACATGGCAAATCTAACAAAAAAACTTAAAACCGTTCAAAAATATCTAAGTTTGTAAGATTTGTCAAACATTGAGGATTAAAATAATAAAAAATGAAGATTGAGGACTCAAATGGAAAAATGATGGAACATTGAGGACTAAAAATATACCTTTCCTAACAGTAATAATATTTTACTTAAACTATGAATTTTCTTGTGATGATTGATTCAATGCCATAATTTCTTATGGTTTAATTATGATATATTATTTTTTTAATGAATATTGGTTAATATTAACTTCATTTTTTAAAAATAATTATTTTTTTTATGTTCGAGATATATTCTCCTATTAATAACTTAATGCTTTTTTAGGTTAATCTCTTTAATGCACCTTGTTGGTGGATTAGTTTTGTTGATGAATAACTTTTGTTCGTAGATAATTGACCAAATGATCTTGGATTATTAATAATGACTACCATTGTTATTTAATAAACGTATTTTGTTAGAGGATAAGTGAATGGTTTTACAAATGACTATAAATTATGAATGTGATGGGTAGTCACTTTTTTCCCCTCTAAAAAGTGACAACAATGGAATTATGTACATATATAATTATGTTCCCCACCAACAACCCAACCACAACACCCCCCCCCTTCCCCCTTCCCCCCCCCCCCCCCCCCCCCCACACACACACACAATTATTTTTATATCAATCATTTCCTGTGGTCCCTTAAAAAGGAAAAAAAAAAAAACAATTTGACATCTACGTTAAGTAGCGAGTATTAGTTATCAATAATTTTTTAAATTTTAAATATTTAAATATCTACATGAATGTAAATTATGATTTTTGGTTTGGATTTTAGTAAAAATTAAATCAAACCAGTCCATGTCTATCTCTACTGAGTCGCCTCTAGTTTTCTTATGCACTGTTTATGATGACAACACCAGCCAAAAGGTAATTCCCTCTTTTTCACTGCCATTGCTAGAAGAAATCTCATCTAACTCATAAATTTCTTTTTCTTTCTTTAGTAAGCCAATTCAAATCTCCTGAATGAAAAGAAGATTATTACATATATATGTGTATGTATATATATATGCATACTATTATGATTGATTGTGCAATTCTACCAGGACAATTTTAAGACAAAATCAAATAGACTTATAGGTATGTGATAGCAATAATAATAATAAATCATGCTTAATCAGTTAATCTATTTCCACTCTACTTTCACTAATTTTACATACTCGTTCTTATGCGGCGGTACTTGTACTCGTGCTTTTATCTTTTATGGTTTTTCAATGCATCTTTTGAATCTATGATTGGGGAAAACCTATTAAAAATACTTTAGGAAGAAGGAATAGATTAGAGGGAAGCAAAGAAAAGGGAAAAAAGATAAAATAATAAATTTCTTTGATGTCCATAATAATTAATTATAGGGAGTGAAATAGATTTTTCTAGTCATTTTTCTAAATTCTTTTTGCTTTCTCTCCTCTTTGGGAGCAGATTTTGATGAGATGCATGATTTGTTTTCTCATCAATTTCATTTTCTTTTTCCCAATATTTTTTTCTAGCCAAATAATGGGGGAAAAATAAAATAGAAAAACATAAAAATCCCTTTAAATAGATGATCAGGCAAGTGCTTGCCTCCTAAACTCTTACTTAAAGGCATCTCATATGAAGTGAAACATGGTGGTGAAGGGTATGAATCCTTAAATAGATGATCAGGCAAGTGCTTGCCCTTGATATCTTGCTGGTGTCACAAGATTAATGTTTTAGATTGTTCCTATGCGGCACTTAGCCCCCTAGGCTTCCCACATAAAGGCTAAATTTAGCTTGAAAATTACACACCAGAGTTTTAGAAAGAGAAAATAGAGAGAGGCGCTCTAGGGAGAATAAGATAATCACTGTTAAATGAATGATTTACAAATGAGAGAGATCCCCTATATAAATAAAAAGCCTTCAAGATTGAATGGCTAAGATTATTATGATAAACGGTTAAGATTAAATCCTACGTACTACTCTCCTTACTACATTTCACACAAATATACATTTAATCTGGACAAATTAGATTCTCCTAGGAACTCCTAGAGTCTTTTAGATACTTCTAGAATCTTCTCAATTTAAGCTCCGCATAGATATGGACCTTGCGCTCTTTGTTAGCTATAATGAACCTCGTGTATTCAGCCCATCTTCAAAGGCCTGTGACATTCTTCCCCTTTCAATCAAGAGATGTCCTCTTCATGTACTCTACCTTGAATGTCTCTGAGTCCTATTCTTCCTCATATGTTTACTAGCTCCTTCTTTATTTCTTTTGGGATGAATTTTTCCAACTATTACTTTTCTCTTGATGACCTTTGTTTGGCCTAATCTATCATCCTTTGGTATGACTCTTGTTAGCTTAATGGTGCTTTGATTCCACTTTCTTTTCAATATTGATATTAGGATTTTTTGAAGCTTTCCCACCAAAGCTAAGATGCTTTCTTCCTTTAAGTACTATTGGCTTAATCCTTGGTCTGCAATCATAAGTTGCATTCCTGTGATGAGCTTTCTTGCTTGCCCTATCATCTTCGTCACTAAACAATGCATTGAGACTTCTCATTGAGAAAATAAATAAAGTTTGACTTTAGAACAATGAATGCATCAATCTCGTCTAAGAAATCCATACTAATAACAAACTCTAAATCTTCTATATGTATCACTTCTATGTTCCCCCCTCTTCCAGCTATCGAGGTTAAATTCCACATCCCTAGCAAGTCTAAACTTGGATTTTCTTTGAATTTACTATCTTCAATTCGGCTTTACACTCTTCAACTTATAACCCAAT